>CAUYON010007002.1:0-22500 GCA_963573935.1 Arctocebus calabarensis
TGGTATTCAGTTAACAGAACAATTATTTCGTATAAACTGCATCAGAGACAACCGAAGATGAAAAAACTACCATCCCCATATATAACTAATTTGTGCTGTGCACCAACAAAAACCTGCTTTCAATTTCCATGCCAATTTACAACCCCCATACTGTACCAGGCAAGGTTAGTGGCTGTTGAAAATACCACCAGGACAGGGCTATCTAAAGACACATTCGGTAGTGTGCTAACTATACAAAAAGAGACACTGTACAGTTTAAAAACAAATCTTACACAGCCTTACATTTCAATTTTTTTCTTTAAAAGGAGTGAGTTGTGTACAGGGGGGTTAAATGCTTTATAGACAAGGAAAAAAAAACTGCACTAGAACCAACTTATTCATCATCATCTTCATCTTCATCATCTTCTTCCTCCTTTTCATCCTTTTCGTCGTCTTTATCTTCCTCCTCTTTCTTCTTTTTCTTGCTTTTTTCAGCCTTGATGACTCCCTTTGTTGCTGCATCAGGCTTTCCTTTAGCTCGGTCTGCAGCAATATCCTTTTCGTATTTTTCCTTCAGCTTTGCAGCCTTCTTTTCATCAGGCTGCTTGTCATCCGCAGCAGTGTTATTCCACATCTCTCCCAGCTTCTTTGCAACATCACCAATGGATAGGCCGGGACGTTCTCCTTTGATTTTGGGGCGATACTCAGAGCAGAACAAGAAAAAGGCCGAAGGAGGCCTCTTGGGTGCATTGGGATCCTTGAACTTCTTTTTTCTTTCCCCTTTAGGAGGGATATAGGTTTTCATTTCTCTTTCATAACGGGCCTCATCCACCTTTGCCATATCTTCAAATTTTCCTTTCTCTTTAGCAGACATGGTCTTCCCCCTCTCTGAGCACTTCTTAGAAAACTCTGGGAAGTTGGCTGAAGCATCTCGGCGCTTCTTCTTGTGCTCCTCCCGACAAGTTTGCACAAGGAATGCATATGATGACATTTTGCCTCTCGGCTTCTTAGGATCTCCTTTGCCCAGGTTTAGTTATTTTTCCTCAGCGAGGCACAGAGTCGCCCAGTGCCCGTCCGGCTCTCACTTGCCCCGGCGCTGTCTCTATGGAGCTCAATGTACTGCCAATTTGACTATTTTAACAAGAGAATAAAAGCAGGCTGACTACATAGCTGTGAGGGTATGACTGTGCATGGCAACTCTTTCCTGTTTTATAAAAATGAAAGGAGTAAGGGGAAAGTTCCTTCAGAAGGCAGCTTGAAGATGAGGGTTACTTCATATTAAAATGGCATCCCAAGTTACAGCTTTCATATGAAAGCTATAACCCAATTATAGCCGAGAATACGGGGAAAGGGCAGAGGGAGAAGAGGGGCGGGGAGAGGATGGGTGGAGAGAGGAAAATTGGTAGGTGCATCTTACAAGGGTACATGTGAAATGTATTAAACGTAGAATATAAATGTCTTAACACAATAACTAGGAAAATACCGTAAAGGCTATGTTAACCAGTTTGATGAAAATATTTCAAATTGTATATAAAACCAGCACATTGCACCCCACAATTGCATTAATGTACACAGCTATGATTTAATAATAAAATAAAATAAAATGGCATCTCAAACATGAATTGTTTTCATGAGGATATTTTAACATAGGTATGCATTTGTCTGCCTGGAGTAGAGTTGGAGGATAATATAACCAGGTCCCTTTCATCAAGATGATGTCATGAACGCGGTTCTAATGCTGCAGGGCCTTGTCCTTGGAAGGGTGTGGCTGCCTGCCTGTGCTCTCAGAGACTCCCAGGAAGGCTGTGAAATTCCCAAATAAGCAAGTATAATATTTAGTTTTGCAGATTTATGTCTGCTTCTTTATTTGTTAAATTTTGATATTTCCTCTGGAAAACTCAGTATCAAAAATTCTAACTCCACCTGTTTAATACCATCTCTGATGCTGAAAGACAAAATTCTAAATTTTTCAGGAAAAGTTTTAAGTATTAAAATTATAAATAGTAGGATGCTGTGGTGATTTTAAGCATCTCACTTGAAGATACCTTAAATTGGCTGGGTGCGGTAGCTCACGCC
Source organism: Arctocebus calabarensis (assembly GCA_963573935.1). NCBI lineage: Eukaryota > Metazoa > Chordata > Mammalia > Primates > Lorisidae > Arctocebus > Arctocebus calabarensis. The sequence goes on from CAUYON010007002.1 coordinate 2,056, forward strand.
TATAATCCTAGCACTTGGGAGACTGAGGCAGGCAGATTGCCTGAGCTCATAAGTTCAAGACCAGCCTGAGCCACAGCAAGACCCTATCTCTAAAAATAAAATAGCCAGGTGTGGTGGGCACCTGTAGTCCCAGATACTTGTGAGGCCGAGGTAAGATAATCACTTGAGCCCAAGAGTTTGAGGTTGCTGTGAGCTATGATACCACAGCACTCTACCCAGGGTGACAGAGTGAGACTCAGTCTCAAAAAAAAAAAAAAAAAAAGACACCTCAAATTTTATCATGCCCAGCCTACTCTATGATGGACTTGGCTGGACTGTCTCATGGTTTGCTCTTGTTGGAGTTGTTTTCATGTAGAGAGAAACTCACGTAAATAAATATAGTGGGACAAAACATCAATTCCTTCAAGTTCTTTTGCCATTCAGACTTCTAATGAGAGCTAGGTTTTTTTCCAGCAGCTAAATTTAGAGTTTCAATCCTTCTGCCTGTTGAGCAAATAGCTTTCCATGAATTAGAACTAAATCCCTTTCCCAGAACATCTTTGTGGCGGAAGAGCATTTTGTCTGACACAGTGTATCTTTGGTTAGCCCTGTGACATCCAGAAATCTCAGGAGTAGTTTTAGATGAAGCCTATTTGCCTCCTGCTACTGTAATAATTACAGTCACATCCTTGTATTTTCTGCATGGTCTAGCAATGATTAGATTTTTACTATTGGCTGTGTGGGTTTCTTTTATTATTATTAATTCCTCTGTGTTTTCTGTTTTTGAAAAAAAAGTCAAGGGATAACAGTGGAATACCAACATTGTTGCTGTCTTCCAGCTTTATAAGGAGATCGTGTATTCACAAAAGGAGCACCCAGTGAATTGGCACAAGAACTATGCCATTGCCTGTGAGCGGGTGCTGCGTCTCCAAGAAGGAGCTGTGGACCCTGAAGTCCTGTTATCTGAAACCATCAGACATTTCCATCTCTATGCTCAGAAAGCGCAGAATGATCCACAGCATGCTGATATTTTAGTTGCTCTAAAGCACCTGAGAAAAGAACTGCAAAGTCTAAGAAATATGAAAAATGTCTGAGACAGCAAAATATGAAAAACTTGTTTGTCATTCAGCTTCCAAAATTCTGAAGTTCAAAAGCTTCTCCTTCAAGAAAAGAACTACAAAAAAATTTAAAGCCAAATCGCCCGTCAGATACACGTGGCATGGCGCAGGGGCACTGCTTGGTGGGAGTCCACCCCGGCAGAGCTATGCTCACCCATCACCATGCAGCGTCTCTGGGAGGAGCTCTGAGGAGTCTCCTGCATCACAGTCTTCTCCAGATGATGGTGCTTGATACATCCAGGAAGAGAAGGGATTATGTTCATGTAATGAAAAAGCAGTCATGAATCTTTTAAGGGCCATGCTTACTGAGATCAGTTTTAAAGGTTAAATTCTTTTAATTTTAATCCTAGACCAAAGACATTTTGTTTTCTAAAAGTGAAATCTTTTCTAAAAGGAATAAATCTACTTACATTTCTATTTTTTTTAAGTAACTATACATGTTACATAATCTCACACTTCAAGCTAAACACCAAGTGAGTGATTTTTTGAAAAAAGTTTGTCTTTCATTGCAAGCAGTTCTCAACCTGTGGGTCGCGACCCTTCTGGACTATATTAAAGGCTCACAGCATTAGCAAGGTTGAGAACCACTTTCCTAGATAGTTTGCTGGAGTCACTAATTTGATGTATGTTCATTTCAGCTGTAAGAACTGATTGGCAAGTAGAAAGAATTTCCCTTAATTATTTTTATGTTTATGTTTTACTGCTATTTGGACGCAGAGATCTAGGCCCAATAATTAGAAGGCTCCTGCTGCCAAAATGCAAAGAAGAAAAAGGCGAGGAATTGGGGGGATGGAGAAGTGATTCACTAAATTCATTTCTGTTACAAGCATCTTTCATACATATTACTATAGAGAACTTAGTAAGAAATGCAAATAATAGTTCTTTATTTTATTATGACAGTTAATTAATAGCAACCTGTTTTAATGAATAAAGTCACTCAGAGTCCTTCAGCACTTCCTAAGTAGAGGCCAGCCTCTGTAGGGCTTCTTGTACCCCCAATTGTATAGCTCCTAGACTCCAAGCTATCTGGGCCCCTGTATAGAAATGCTCACTAATGAAGAGGGAGGGCTGGAAGCTTGTCCGCATTCAAAGATCACTGGTGAGCCATTCAGCAAGGAAAGGCCCCTTACCAGGAGTGCTCGCAGTTCTGTGGCATTGTACTAGCAAAAGGGTCTGATCAAAGGTCTCCTGCCGAGCTTGCCTGGTTCCCTTTCATACTACGACCATAATTAAAACCACTAATTCTCTTTTAAAATGCTGCAGGATGCCATGTAGGCATCTGTCTGGAGTGTCCTTTGTGATGTCATAAGCTGTTAAGGACCAGTGCCGAGGGCTTTTGAGTGAAATGCCAGTCATGAAGGTGCTTTAAGACAAGGGTGCCTCTAAAAGCTTGACAGGGCCCTGACTGCACAATTCGAGCTGAATTTGCCCCTTGTCAGCTGGCAGTAAATAAATCTCAAAGGGGGAAAAGCTGAAGTTTCATTACCTGATCCGTGGGGCTTTGTTGGTTTTGGCATCACACAGGGGAAGCCCTTGCCCCTCCATTCTCTGGGTTTGAAGATGTCCATTGGAGCCTGCAGTGCCTGGACAGGGTTCAGAGCGGGACCTTTTGAAGAGTGTCAATAGTTGTAACAGTTCAGCTGTTAGGAAGACAAATAAACGGAGGAGCTCATTAATCCGCTTTTGGCTCTCCGTGCCTTTTGCCCTTTTATCACAGCCTTATTAGGCTCCTGCTCATCTTGAACCAGAAAAAAATGAATTGAAGTTGTTGAGCACTAATTGGCAAAGACTTTTAATCAGGGGCCAAGGACTTTCACTGACTTGAAAGTAACTTCTCCACAGGGAAGGACCAAAAACCTACTTTATCTTAAAACAAAAACCTGTTAAAGAGTTCAGTGTGGTGTAAAAATTTAAGGAAGCGTCAATAAGTTGTTTAAGTTCATCCATTTGAAAGAAATGGTATAAGATTATGATTTTTACTTTCCTAAAAAAGAAAAATACAATAAAATTCAAACATTCCTTAGGAATGCATTGTCTGTCTTGGTTCAGAGATTGCTCGCAGGTGTGAGGTGATGGTGTTTCTGGATGTCTGTCCTAGGTGGGTGAATACCTCAGTGTCTGCATGTGTGTGGTGTCTGAGGAAGCTTCTTACTAGTTGCCCTGAAAGTAGCAGATAAAGTCCTCTTTTTGAGAATATTGGGTTTTTAAAATTTGTGTCTATACTATGGAGCTAGGTATATGGCTGATACCCATTATGTATTGATTATTATCAAATGGCACCTAGATGATTCTGCATTTGGGTAACAATGGCCTTGGGCCACTCTCTTTGAGAAAGCAATGATATGATGGCCCAAAGTAGATAGCATGGTAATGATTTAAACTTCTAAAATCCGTTGGTAATTGAAAAACTAGTAAACCAAGCTGAGATGTAGGGATATTGGGCTGGATTCCCAGATCAACTACTTTGGAGAATACTTTCCTTTCTAGTGTGTGAGGTTAAACAAGTTGCATTCTTTTTCATTCTTTTGCTTTTCTTGGCAAGTGCACAAACACCATAAAGCCTGATAAAAGGGGTTTCCTATAGTCTGACCCGGACATTGATGAGAATGTGAGGGAGGTGACTTATCATGCAGGATCTGGCCAGAGTTCTAGCAGTGTCTCAGGAGTGCTTTGGCCTGAAGAGCAAGTGGGAGCCAGCAAAACCGTCTGTCTCCTGCCTGCTGCAGCGCCCTGCTGCCTGGCACTGAGTCTGGCGCACAGCAAGGCAAGTGGAGAAGGGATCATGGGTGCGTGTTCCCTGACCCTCTGGTGCAGGCCTCCTTGTTTCTGGGTATTGACTTTCATTTTTGTGTTGTTTTTTCAAAGGACCCTTGTTGGGGTGACCTGAATAAAATCAATAGTTTAGACTTTAAAAATTTTTTTGCTTTTCAGCTGGGCACCCGTAGCACAGTGGTTAAGGCACCAGCCACATACACCAAGGCTGGCGGGTTTGAACTCGGCCCCGGCCAGCTAAACAACTGCAACAAAAGGAAAAATAGCTGGGCACTGTGGTGAGTACCTATAGTCCCAGCTACTTGGAAGGTGGAGGCAAGAGCGCTTAAGCCCAAAAGTTTGAGGTTACTGTGAGCTGTGACGCCACGGCACTCTACCGAGGGTGACACAGTGAGACTCTGTCTCCAAAAAAAAGTTTTTTGCTTTTCTTCTATAACTCAAAATGCAGCCAAAATAGGAGGGACTCAGTTACTAGTATGCTATTTTGAAAGTTTTGGATAGAAGTTGTACAGTGTCATTTCTACTCAAATTCTTATGATAGTACCATGATGATCAGTCTTTATATTTAAATCAAGCCCATTTTGAGTGTTAGGGTTTTTTTTCTATGATACCCTAATGATATCTTTAAGTCATTGGGTTTAGAATACAAAGAGTAGTTTTTTTTCCAACTTATATTTTAAAAGTTAAACATTGTGAGTCCTTAATTATATTTCCCAGCAGTGTTCCTCAGAATTTTAAAATGTTAATGATTTTAAATTCAAGGGGAAACAGTCACAGCAAAGGTTAAAAAAAAATAAATCTTTTGACTGCAAATGCTTTTACTCTGTTTTACTTCGGGTACATTTTATAAATGTGCCAACATAGGACATTATTTAAAATTCTATTCTAACTGGCTCCAAGTCTCGTAGTTAGGTAAAGAGAACAATTCCAACCCAGTAAGAGAGTCACACTTCTTTGTTCCTCCTCAGATGGTGTTGTGGATGTGAAACGCTTCTAAAGCTGATACAAACACACACGTAATGTTTCCAGGGATTCTGGGCACATCTGAAGGCCAAGATCTTGGCACAGCATAACAGAGCAAACAGGGGCTACGGCCTTGGTGGTGATCATGTTCAATGAAGACGTCATTGTCAATGCCTTCCACAGGGCTGTTTGATTTGGATCAGCATGGATGGTGTTTTTGAAAAGCTCTGGGAACAGTACAGGGCATTTACCTGGATGCAGGAAAGTAAATGAGCAGGAATATAGCCCCAAAACAGGGTTTTTCAGGGAAAAAAAAAATCCCAACAGTTCTTTGGTAATGTAATATATATTTTATATATATATATATATGGAAATTCTGCGTACTAGAAGGATTTAGAACATGGCATATTGAGAAACAGATAAGGTGGCGGCGGCGGAAGGGCAGGGAAGGGAAGGATGAGGTTCCAACACTGCCCACTGCCATGCGAAGCTGGCTGTGTGACCTGAAGGTGTGGTTCTCTGGCTTGTTTCTGCCAATCCAGAGTATTGTGCCTGAGGGCTAATTTTTGGTAATGTAAGCATTGTGGTAATATTAAAAAAATTATATGGTTGAAAATATTTCAAGATAAAGGTCAAAAAGACAGAGACACATTGGTGAGCCGCACGCCGTCCAGCTTCACAAAGCAACTAGCTAGTTTCAAGCCTTCTTGAACACAGTCACCATGAGGTGAGGATAATGTTGTGAAATGAAGTTGTAATAAAAGATAAATAGAAATAAGTCACATCTATGGTTAAATGCCTTTATAAATTTAATTGTTTAGAATTTGTTATAATTCTGGTATAGGTTGGATGGGGGGGGGGGTGTTAAAAAATGGGAATAGGATAATCTTTGCATTGTTTCCATTCAGCTCCCAGAAACACAGACCACCCAGAGCTGGTGGTTCTATTGGGCACAGCCACAGTGTTTAAAATGCTATGTGTCCAGAAGGCACACCGACCTCTTTGAAGACCTATTAGTTTTCAATTAAATATCATACATAGTTATACAGGGCATCCATAAAGTTTGTGTGCAGTTTTAAATGGCACACTATTTTAAATTGCACACAAACTTTATGGGCACCCTGTATGTAGTATATGTTCGTTATAGTAACAAGCATATCTTTGATTTAGAAGTTTTATCTAAATGGTTTTTTGTTGTTGTTGGTAATCTAACTTTTTAAAGAAGATATTTAAGATTTCTCTCAGCTAAATGAAATATTCCTTTAGAATTCAGTAGTTCTCAACCTATGGGTCGACCCCTTTTTAACAAGAAAAGTACATTGTGGCATTAGCAAGGTTGGGAACCATTGCTTCAGATGATTGAACCAATGGAAATGTCTTTAATACCTGTGACTGTCACTTACATACAACACTGTGGTTAAAACCAGAAGGAGAACACTGGAAAACCAGACCCAGTGCTCTCATCCCTGGATTATGGTGTTATTCCCAGTGTTGCCCTGGATTGCTAGAACTTGATCTCAAAAACCACAATAGTGAGGATTTTGAGGAGAGGATAAAGGATGCAAAGACTAGAATGTGCTTGTAATGTCTTCCCTCAAAATAGGTTTTGAAAGTGGAAGGGAGACATAAAATTGTTCCATTATTAATAGTGCTTTTAGAATATAAAAAAAATCAAGAGCTCTTTTAAGTTACTCTGGCAAAAGGCTATAAATAATCTGTAGACAGCTATTTATCCATTCATCAAAACACTAGGGTTCCGTTGATTGGAAAGTTAAAAGCCAGTCTGTCAAGTAAAAAGAAATTATAAATTCTTACAAGAACGAAAAGCCAGAGTTTAGTTGTGCAAAACTTGAATTTGGTGGTGGCTTTTATTTTACATGTCATAATTTTCCACTAAAGTTGTAGCATATTCGTTCAGTTAAGTTAAGCTGAAAGTTCAGCTCCTCTTTCTATTGACCTGGACAGTCACCTGTGCTCACCTGTGGGCCGCTCCTCAGCTTGTAGGCCTGTGCTGGCTTATGGTAGCTGTCAGATGGAGTCATGACATCAGTGTGGTGGGAAATGACCTAATTTTTCTTGATGAAATAGAATAAAAATATCATAACGCATTTGAGGAAACAAGGTTGAGTGTTCTTCCATGCAACACTCACGTGTTTATAACATATGCCGTTTTATGCATGCGTGTGTACCTGAAAACATTTACATCTGGAAATGTGTTTGCTGAATCACAAATAGAGTGCACTTCTTACTGTGGGTCACAGTAAAACAAAAATTCAAAAGCCACCAGCTTGGGAGAACTTAATACCAGGAGGGTTAGTAAGGGATTGTGTAGTGTGATTATCACAACTAATCTAGTTTAGTAAATGAAGAACCCAAGCCATGTAGTGAATAAGCGACTCAGTTAATATTGCACAGTGAGGTAGTGACAGAGCTGGGCCTAGAACATGCTCTTGGGGCTCCATCCGGTGTATTTTCCCCTTTTCCATCCCAGCTACCTTCTACCATCAACTCCCTGGCACTTTAAGCCTTCACATAATGAAGCTGTGAGAAACTTTTCTAGAGGTAAATGCTGCGAAATCAAGAACTATGTCACAGGAAATTGCTTAAAAGCCATACACTGAACCTTCTCCTCCTCTGCTGGAGTGTGATCTTTTTCCCCTTTAAACAGGGCCAGTTGCATCCCTGCCTTTTGACTTAGAATTGCCCTACCCATTCTGGATTTAGGAATATATACCTAAATTAAAGGGTTTTAGTGTGATAAGAAAAAAGTCACTTTGAAATCCAGGAACTTATTAGCATAAATTACATTCCAGCTGAATCAGCTGCTGGCAACTCAACTTGAAAAATGTGGCACTATTTTATATATTCCTTCCTCCTCCTAAGCAGAGTTTACAACACAATCACATTTCTTTGTTCCATAGAAAGAAATACATTCCAGCTGCACTGGAATACTCACTGAGCTGGGAATCAGACATTGCCTCCCAGAAACCCAAACCACCCGGAGCTGGTGTTCATGGTGGTGGTTTGGCTCAGCCACTTTACTTAAAATGTTTCGTGTTCAGAAGGCAGAGACCTCCTTGAAGACCAAGTTTCTGATTTCTAATTAAGAACCTTTTCAATTCAGTGTGTAGGTGATAATGATTTCTTCCAAATTTAACTCTTGGGTCATATGTCTGATTGCAAAAATATATACTATAGTAATAATAACTATTACTGTGACAATCTTGGCGATGATTGTTAGTCATTGAATTGCTTCAGTGATTTGTAATCACCTAAATTTCCTTCATTTGCCTTTAGAATTGGAAGTAACATCATTCTTCATCTTTAGGAGACAAATATGGTGCCTCTCACGAAACAAAGACCTCTGATATAACAGCCTATGCTGAGTGCATTTTGCGCATTTGATAAAAACATAAAGGTGGCCTACTTCACAGAGGTAGCATGGAGGATACTTTTCCTATTTTACTGATTCCCTTGTGAACTAGTTAAAAGAGACTATTAAATACCTGTTAAATATTGTGAGCTAATTCGTACAAAATGTGTGATCCTATACAAGAATCAAACAAAAACTAGACCCTTGTTTCAAAGCAATCCCATGATATCCCATAATAATTGTGCTAAAGATTGCTATGTACAACATGTGAACGGCTTAAAGTTTTGGTAAAATAGAGATTCTACCTTCCTTTTTTATTACAGTCCACCTGGATTAAACAAACATGAGATCTGAACAATTAAATTCACAAACTCATCCTAGAAAAAGTGCTACTCACCTCATGGCTGATATCACTGTGGTTACCTTTGAGGTAGTGGTGCTGGTGCCTAGTCCACCCTTCAAAGCAATTTTGCAACTCTTTCTGAGCTATTTTTCAGAGCCGTCATTGCATGGGGTCCTGACAATTAAGTTCACACTTGCCACTGTGTGTTACATTAGCAGCACCGTCCAAACAACTCAGTAAGGTTTCATAACCTTGGTACATCAGTGACTATGACTGTGTTCATGTTGACATGTGGCAGTATTTTGCTGAGTGGTAATCTTTGTTGTTGCATATTTTTGCACGCCATAGGATAGCTCTGATGGCCATTCTAGAAAAAGAGTTCCAAAATTGCTTTGAAGGGTGGACTTGGCACTGGTGTCACTTGATAGCTTCCCAAGGGAAGCACTTCAAAGGTTACTGAAGTGATATGCAGCGATGAGGGATGTAGCGCTTTTTCTAGGATGAATTCACAAACTTACTTGTCAGGTCTCCACACCTTAACACTTTCGTTTCTCCCCTTAAAACTTCCATAGCTCAATCCATTTATTGCACAGGAAGACGGGGGAAGGGGAGGGAGAGGGTGGGGGGAGATGGGACAAAGGGTGAGATCACATATGTGGTACATATTCAAAGGGTCAGGAGAAAACTTCTAAATACAGATCAAAAATGTTATCCCATAGTAAACGAGAAAATCTCATGAATGTTATGTCAATCAGGTTGATAAAAATATCTCAGATTGCATGTAAAGCCCGCACACTGTACCCCATGATTGAACTAATGTACACAGCTATGATTCAATAAAAAAAATAAAATAAACTTCCATAGCTGTGTGCTTTCTTCAGCAGGAAGTCCCTGTGACCTCCCCTGGCTCCCGCTGCCTGCATGGAGAAGCAGGTGAGAGGCCGGCTGTGTGTCCACCACGCCCTAAGGAAGCAGAGCGCAGAACCGAGCGCTGCCCTGCTCTGCCTTCCACATTCACGGGCGTGCACCGTTCCAGAAAGGACAGGCCTTTTCCGAATCACACCAGAAGCACTGAACGGTGTGGCAGTTAGACTGGACTCCCTCCTCTGTCCCTCACGAGTCGTTTGTCTTGGGGTTTCTAAAGTTCTGTGTGCCCAGTTTCCTTTTCTGTAGATAGGACACGGTAGACTTGCTCTGGGGCTGTGTGAATGGAGTGGGCTGATGTTTATAGAGTGCACTGAGCGGAGCCTGAGATGTCCCAACTGTTGATAGTGCTTCCCAAATTAGCTGGATTCCCACCTGCCGTTCTCATTAAAATGTCTGTAAAAGCAGCTCTTACCTATTTATGCTCCTCGTGAAATAGATCTGCAAAGCCCCCTGGTGCTTTGCTTCTCTCTCTTTTACGTTTTGTAAAGAATCCTCACTAAATATGCATCCGGAAAAATGTCATAAATCAATTTAAATTGATAATTATAAATAATGTGTTATTTAAGTTATATGGATAACTGGGAATTATAGAAGAGTGACTAAAAGGCACTAAGCACAAGGAGAAATGAAAACCTTCCCATTAGCAGAGCAACGCACGTCAATCTGTGCACATGTGACATACACACAGGTGAAAACCATGTGCACACAGTTCATCTCATGGAAACTGTTACCATGACTGTCCTTCCCTCTTCCTGTTGTCTTCTCCAGACCATGGCCCATCTGAAGAGAGCCTTCAAAGTAGTTGCTCTTTGCCCCCTCCTCCCAAAATAGATTTTGCCATCAGTACATTTGATCTGATTCTACCTTTCCTCAAACAGGGTGGATTGCCTTGGTCCAGGGAACCTCCCAAAGAACAGTCTCCCTCTAAGCAGCTTTTCCAGGATCTTAGGGGACAGACCAGGGACAGGAAGCTTGGAGTCAGAGCACAGGGACACTGCAAGGCTTTCAAAAGCATCCAGGGGACAGGGCATAGATTTCTGAGCAGGATGAGTGGAGCACCCAAGAATGGTGACATCTCAGGGGGTGGGAACCTAGTTAATTTGCTACGTCTGTTTATGAGTGAGTATGCTGCTCATTTGCTTATTTTTTTTAACTCATTTAATCAATAAACATTTTTTGAGCTCCTGCAATGTACCAGGCCCTGAGTATTAGGTTTTCAGAGGGGAACCAGACAGGCAAGGTGTTCCATAGGTAAACTCCATTCTGGGGAAGGAAGAAGCCAAAATGCAAGTCTGAAAATCTGCCGAAGGATCTTTTTTCACCATTGCTACATTTTGCCCAAACAAGGAAGTCAAACGTGCTTTCTTATTGTTAAAAATGCTACTTGAGAGGCTAGACATGGTGGCTCATGCCTTTAATCTTAGCACTCTGGGAGGCCAAGGCAGGTGGATTGCTTGAGCTCAGGAGTTTGAGACCAGCCTGAGCCAGAGTGAGACCCTGTCTCTAAAAAAAAAATAGCCGGACATTGTGCCTGTAGTCCCAGCTACTTGAGAGGCTGAGGGAAGAGTATTGCTTAAGCCCAAGAGTTTGATGTTTCTGTGAGCTATGATGCCTGGGCACTCTACCGAGGGTGACAAAATAAGCCTCTGTCTCACACACACACACACACAAAAATGCTACTTGAGGACAGGCTCTGTGCTCCACGCCTATAATCCCAGCACATTGAGAAGCCAAGGCAGAAGGATCACTTGAGGCCAGAGGCTCAAAAACAGCCTGGGCAACATAGCAAGACCCCCATCTCTACAAAAAAATTTAAAAAGAATAGATGAATGGGGTGATGAAGTCCCAGCTTCTGAGGAGGCTGGAGCAGAAAGGTCATCAGGAGTTCGAGTTTATAGTAAACTGTGATTGTTATGCCCAGGAGTCTCTCAAAGACCATACCACCAGACAAGTCAAATTTAAAAGAGGAGTCCTTTTATTGAAGAGCTGGCCGGCGACTGCCTCAGTGCCCCAACATGGGGTTTCTGAGAGCAGCCCTGAGTGCTTAAGGGGTTGGGTTTTTAAGGCTGATCTGCATCCTGGTTGGCACGCAGGCTGTCCAGGTGTATCCAGGTACGGTAGCCAGCAAGCACTGTACACAAGCAGAATTTTGCTGTTAGTTAGCCATACATTTTTGTTTTAATATTTTCCCCTATACGTCTTACTTTCGGTATTTTCCCCACCTGGTATTGTTTAAAAGTCAGTCTGGGAACAGTTGGTACTTTCCAGTCTGTTTCCCAGAGAGTTACCCAAGCAAGAAATTTGGAGTGAACTAAAAGCAAGAAATTTATTAGTACTTTCTCATCTATCTTGGGAGTGAACTAGACTTATTTCCCTTTTTTTTTTTTGAAAGCTTGCAGTTCAGAAATTTGCCAGGAGTTAACTGGTATTCTTCCATTACAGCCTAGGCCTGACACCTTTCTGTCTTAGCTTAGGCTTACTAGACCTTACATGATCACACCACTGCATTCCACTCTAAGAGACAGAGTGAAAATTTGCCTCAAAAAAAATAATAAAATAAAATACTGCTTGAAATCACACCTCAACCCAAATTAGCTAGGTTCCCACTCTGAGATGTCTGCTTCTCATTCTTGGGTTATCTGGAGCCCTGCTAAATCCACCAAAGGCTGCACTGGACCACAAAATGCTCATTTGACCCACCCTTTTGTTCTGACACCTCTCCACCCCCCCCCCCCACACACACACACACACTAGCATGCGTAATACCTTCCCTTGGCTGTCCCTTATCCCTCTGCTGGTCTTGGCAGCCCTGAAGTGAATGAGCACCAGTGCTGTTTGCCCACTGCAGAAAAATAGTTCCACTTCTCCCATCACCACCATAGCAACAAGGAAAGGAGATGACAGGTAAGGGAAGCATGTCACTGTCCTTAGGCTTGTTGCCTAACTCCTTAGAGCCACCACTCCAATTGCCAGAGGGGCCCTGGTTTCATTCAGGCCCCCAGCACAGCCCTCTGCCCAGTAGATCCTGCTTTCATGGAGCAATGAGAAGAAATTGTTGCTTCTGTAATAATCTTACTAAAATGTACAATTTCAATTTAATCATGAGAAGACATTTCACAAACCCAAACTGAGAGACAGCTACGAAACCCCTGCCCAGTAAGTACTCTTCAGATGTGTTGGGGTCTCAAAAGACAAGGGAAGACTGAAAGAATGGCAGAGATTTAAGGAGCTTGAGGAGACACAGCAACTAAATGCAGGTGGGGTCCTGGGTTGGCTCCTAGAACAGACAAATGGTATTAGTGGGAACACTGGAAAAATCTGAATTAGAGTCTATAGTGTAGTTAATAGCAGTGTGCTCGGGTTAGTTGCTTGGTGTTGATCTTTAAGTGAAGTTGACTGGGCGTGGTTATAATCCTGGCACTTTGGGAGGCCAAGATTATGTGGGTGGATTACTTGAGGATAGGAGTTCAAGACCAGCTTAGACAACATAGCAAGACCCATCTCTAAAAAAAGATAGAGCCACCTGTCCTGGCACACCTGTAGTCCCGGCTACTGGGTAGGCTGAGGCAGGAAGATCGCTTGAGAGGAGGAGTTTGAGGGTCTATGAGCTATGAAGAGGCCACTGCACTGTAGCCTGGGAAACAGAGCAAGACCTTGTCAGAAAAAAGGGTGAAATCAAGTATTTGAGAACTATTTTTGCAACCTTTTAGTAATTCTGAAATTATATTGCAACAAAAGGTTTTTTAAAAAAAATATTTGAAGCAAAGCATTCTTCCTCTCCCCACTTGTCATTCTTCATTGACTATTTTAGGTCTCAACCTAGGTCGAACAGGTCTTCATTACTTGGGTGCACTAGTGATCTAAGAGTTGAGCTCCCTAAGGCCACAGACCACAGGCCCACCCCAGTGGGCTATGGCCCTCACCGGCCCGGGGCCTGAGCCGCCTCCTATGGGCTGTCCAGCGGGAGCTGGGTGAGGACTGGGCATCTCCAAGGAGCCCAAAGCTTTGTTACCGCACCTTGGGAGGCTCAGGAGAGGCTTGTGGGATTAAATTCCCCTCAAAGGCACTGGCCTCATACCTGGCTTGAGGATAGCAGGATCTGGTCTTGGATTATTCCACTGGTCAGGGCTTCTTCTAGCGGCCGCTGTGGGAGGAGAGGGAGTGGAACCAGGGCACCCTTGACATCCAGTTCTTTCAAAAGATGATTCAGGTTTTTGTAGCTTCATTAGCATTTGCAGATAAAAATACATTTTAAGTGGCATTATGCTAAGTAATTACTCTTACAAGACATGAAATTAAACACATTTTACTCGGCATGAAATTATTCCTGCCACGTACTGAGTTTGGTGACAGCTTGAGAGTTTGGATGGTGGGTTGAAGGAGAGAAGCAATCTATGTATTTACAAAAAAAAAAAGCAACTCTAAATAGTCCACCAAAGGTAAGTCCTAGTAGTGAAATGATTTTGGCTGGATTGAATATTAAACCTGCTACTATAAATTTCACGCCTTCCATTCCTAAAGCAGATGCAGAGAGATGATGCCAAAAAGTAATCAGAAATAATGTGCCTTGCCTTGTGCGCTCTATCCAGCAGAGGGCGTAGCAGATAAGCGCTGCGGCTGGCGGCTTGGCGGCGGGCGGGCGGCCGGCTGTAATTGCTTCTGTAAAGATATGTAGCAGCATGCTCGGACGCTCATTTACATTTAGGAATGTGGTTCGGAATAGGAGGTTTAGATTTATAACTTTGGTTTTGTCTGTCAATACATGGGAGACTTTTGGTTGTTGCAAGCATTATATTTACCAATGTGCAATGTTAAATTACTGGATTTAATTGTTACAGTACAGTGAATTATTCTATTATTTCTTACTTTTTTATCCCAAGGAAAATTCAAACTTTACAGGCTTTAGGGCAGGATAAAATGGCTCTGAGCATGTCAACGTTTCAAGAGCACATTATTTTCTTATTGGATTGTATTAAATTTACAGATGGAAATTTGAAGGAGAATTAGAAGGCTTAGAGATGGGAAATTTGGAGAAGAAAAGAATAATGTCCTAAGATTTCTGGAGGGGCTAACTGCTAAGTCATTTTGAAAGCTGCTGATGCTAATTCTCATAGCAAAGACATAGCCAACCCAAAAATTATCAGGAACGAGGCACAAAATTGCTAAGAAGGAGTGAATCTTGTGTCACACTTAGAAGTGCCAAAGGATTATTCAGGTTCTCTCTCTCTCTCTCTCTCTCTCTCTGCCTGTTACAATTGGCACAGATTTTTCTTGTGTAAACTACTAATAGGGCAACTTTCCATGATCTGGGCGGAGGGTGTTTGGCAGTTCCACTTAGTTTAAAAAACAAACACAGTCTCCTGCCTCAAATGCACACACTGCTCCTGAAGGGACGGGCAGGATGACATACATAAACAAACATCCATCCACAAGCCCTCGAATGTGGACCTGAAGGAAAAACGGGAGATGGAGGTGGGGGTACGCAATAAAACTTAACAGGCAAACGTGCTGCGGGAAAGGGGCGGCCTGCCTGCTGCCGTGTCCTGCGTGTGCAGGGCCTGGAATGGGAACCTCAGACCACCCTGTCTATTCCAGATGATCCCACCTCAGCCAGGCACCAGCAAGGTGGGCCTGGAATTCGACCCAAAGTGCTATAAATTAAGTCTCGGGATGAGTTCAAGTTTAACGTGAACATTAGGCTTCCAGAGCTCTGCCTCCTATTTACCCTTCAAATCATATTTCAAGAAGTTACATATGCACTCCAAATGGCAAAACCATGATTTGGCCTCTACATAGATGCAGCTGCCAAGAAAAAAGCCCAAGTCTTGCCTCTCTTCTTAGATAGCCACTGCTTTTGTCTGAAAATGTTTCCAATGAAAAGCTATGTTTAATATTGCACATTACTGCTCCCGTGATATATATGTCATGGTTTTACTGCAGAAAACAAAACCCATTCCAGCTAGTCTAAGCAGAAGAGAATTCCAATGTGGCACTAAATGGCTGAAGAGACAGGCTGTAGTCGAACTTTTCCAGGTTGACTTTCAAAACTGCCCTGCAGAACCTGGTAGAACTGTGGCCTTCTATAGCTAAGCGGCTCCTGTACCCAACTCCAGAACCATGACACTCCTGCCCCCCCCCCCCCGGGGAAGTCATCATGGTCAGGAAGCCACTGCACTGCTACATCCAGAAGCACCCTGTACCTGCTGGTGCACACTGGTCAAGTGGCTGACCCTGCACTGCCATCCAGCACACACAGAGGAGCCAGAGATGAGACATGGGGACACAAAATATCATCACTCATGCCTGGCAGCAAAAAGAACAGACTCAGAGGCCGTGTCTCACGGCTACCTCCCCAGTCCCACGTGAGTGCGTCTGCATGGCTTTGCACACTCACATCCAGAGCCCTCACTACAAAGGCATCTGGGAAATAGTTTTATTTTTCTAACCTCTGCAGTACAGAAGGCATTCTAGAAGGCCGTTAGATTAGATGTTGAACATCCATACATACACTGGATTTGCTTACTCTTCAAACAAAGACAGAAGTGAAAACATGATTTTTGTGGGGAAAGCGTATTTACAAACTGTATGCAAGAACAAATAGTTTCTTTTTGACCAGAAACAAGTGCTCATTCAGAAATGTATAAACTGGTAATAGAGGATTTTTCAGCAAGGGTTTATGAGTATTGAGGCTGACACAAAATGAAGGAGGGTGGGGATTCTAGACTTCCCCCGATCCAGTGAGAGAGGCATCAGCAAAGGTCAATGTAGGTGCATCTGTTTATTTGACTGCAGAACACATTCAGAAGAACCGATCAGAACATGGGGAAGAGCAAAAGAGCTGGTTCTACTCACTGGTGACACGAAAGCTGGTAGGGACCTGCCAGCTCTGAAGACCAGAGCCAGGCTGGGAACCTCCTTCGCATCAGCAGAATGGGTCTGAGAAGTGGAGTGGTCACGCCGGCTGCAGGGCTGCGTCTGCACGCGTGGTGGGGGGTCAGCACACTTTCAGAAGGGCCAGGGAAAGAAACACCAAGCAAAACCAGGGCGTCTACTGCTGCTCCTCTGTCACCTGAGAGAGTCTGGAGAAGGGAAGATCGCCATGCGGGGACTACATGGGCACTAGTGTGAGCCCGTCCTCAGGACACTACTAGAAGGCAGGGCGGCAACAGGCTTATGCTACAGGAAAAGAACAGCGTATGAAAAGAAGAACTCAAAGTCAAATGACCCAAGAGACTGTTCCAAGGCTTTCAGAAAGCTAGATGCCCGCTAGTAAAGAACAGCACAGCTACAACCAAACAGCAGAGGCCCCAGCCAGGGCCAGCAGGAGGCGCGTGGCCTGGAGTCCCCTGCAAGGAGCCTCATAAAGCATCCTGCCCTCACAGTGGGAAGTCGCAAATCCACTGAGGACCAGAGCATGACATGGGCTGGGTCCCTGACTCCCCTGAGTGAAGGTCCATCCTGTTGAGCTTGGAGGGCAAGCAGAGCCCACTGTTGCAAAGCTTTGGGTTCCTCAGGACTTTCGGCGTAGACATTAACGGTTTTAATCTTTTCAAGTACTTATTTGTTTTTTTAAGTTTTTGCTGAGTGTCAGGTAATATGAAAACCACAGATCGAAACTTTGGGGGCTTGTAGTTTTTGAGTGTCTGTGACAGGTAAGGAAGCAATTACTCTGTGCAATGAGACCCACCAGGCCCCCTGAGGAGGGAGACCCCTCCAGAATGGGAGTCAGAGGAAGCTGCTGGGGAGCGAGAGGAAGAGCAGGACGGAACCAAGACCTGCAAGTTCAGTGCCTGGGAGGGGAGAGAGAGGACAGTGCATTCGAGGAACGTAAAGTCATTCTGGGTGGTGGCAGTGTGGAACTTGGATGGGAGGGGCAAGAAGGTTACTGAAGACTCTTGAGAGCCACAGTGAGGTCTGGATTTTCTCCTTAGGGCAACAGGAGCTAGTGGGAGAGTTTGGAACAGGAGAGCTCTGCCGCTGACCTCTGCATGATCATGACCGCAGTGTGGAGAGAGACCGAGGTGAGGGTCAGGAGGGGAAGACAAGACCTGGCAGAGGCCGCTGGGTGGGGTCCGGCCTCTTGGCAAACTGGACTGTTGTCCTGGTTCTTTGTCGCCTTGCTTGGAGGACAGCATGATGGCAGAGAGGGAGCAGTTCCACAATGCCAGCTTTTACTGCACGCAGAAAAAAAGGAAGGTGCACAATGAAAATACATTCCGAGAGAGGGGCGGGTCTGTCTCCCCTCCTCCTCTCTCTGGATGGTGATTGACTGGAGAAAGGTATGAAGAAGTCCCAAGTGGTTTCCTTTCTCTGGCCTGGTCCAGGGCGGGCATGGGGCAGATGGGAAGTTGCCAGACGGTTGACAGGCATTCTGCGTTTCCTGCAGTCCCTTGCCCTGACTGGTCCCGGCTTCTCCCGCTCTCCCAGACAGTAAGTGCCACATGCAGATTTGGTCCCTGCCCAACAGTTGCAGTCACACAGAGCAATAGGTCAGCGGCCATGGGGAGGAAGAAAAACAGACATGTTCTAGAAACCTCAAATCTTGAACATGCTTTGAACACCGCCCGGCAACCCTGGCAAGCTTGAGTTCTCACTCTCCCTGACAACATCACGAGCAATCTTCTCTCCCCAGACTTGGGCTTCCTCTCCTCCACCTCTTGGGTCCCTTGAATGTAGCTGAGGAAATAAAAGCCACTGGAAAGGATTTCCCTGCCCCCTCGTCATCATAGCCATGTGCTTCTGTGTCTGTCTTCCCCATCCACACTCCTGAGCCCTCTTCCCGTCCCAGCTCCAAAGCTGCCAGCCGCCTTCTCAAGGACTCCGTTGGTGGCTCTCTTACATCATTTTGCTGATGTCTCATTTTCTCTCCTCTCTTCCCCCCACCCCAGCATATTTTATCCTCAGCATCTTCCATCTGGAAGGACATTTTCCTTCTACTTCACCCCTTTTTTGTCACATCCCTCCATCATGTGGCCTGGCTTCTCTGTCCAAGCTCATGGGGTCCCTACTACCCCTGGCCCCTACACTTTAGCCATATTGGCTCCAAACATTCTAAACCCTTGTCTACCTGGGGGCCTGTGTGCAAACCATTCCATCTGCCACAAAGAGATCTCACCCTTTGTACTGGGGCCAATAATGTCTCCCCGAAATCCTGCCCTTACTTAGAAATAGCATCTCGGTACACGCAATTAGTTCAGACGAGGCCAAACCCTAAATCCATCCCTGTAGGAGGAGGAAAGGGCACACAGGCACAGAAGGGGGAAGACCAAGTGAAGGCGGAATCAGAAGTCAGGGCTGCCAGCAGTCACCACCAGCGAGGAGTCGCCAAGGGCTCTTCCCGAGAGCCTTGGAGGCTTGGACTTCTGACTTCTAGAGGCGAGACAGTGCAAAAATGAATTTCTGTTGTTGTGTAAGTCCCTCCCCTTGAGCTAATCTGCTGTAGCTGCTCATACACGCCCCTGGCCTCCCATCCTTAGGTGGTCCCTCCTGGCCACCTTATTTAAGAGCTTGCACATTTGTCTCCTTTGTTGAAACCAGTTCATTTTTATAGCCCTCAGCCTGAGAGGAAATCATACATGCATTGCTTCATTCTGTTTTTCATATCTATTTCATGTGCTAAACTCTGAGCTCCTGGCAGCAGGGATTTTGTGTGTCCTGTCTGGTAGTGGCCTGAAACATAGTCGGTATCCAGTGAATGTATGATGAATGAGTGAAATTGTGAATGAATGAATGAATGAATGAATGGGGTACTCTAAGCCTAGAGGGGACAGGACTTGATTATGGTTATGTGTGAGGGAAGGGGCAGGGAGGGTTGAGCTCTGGCCAGTCCTTGGTAGATCTAGGCCCCCTTTGCTGAGCAGTGCAGAGGCGGGGACGGGCCCAGTTCTGAGTCAGAGGTGTCTGTGGGGCCTTCGGAAGTAGACGTCAGCTAACGGGTGTGCCTGTCCCTGCCCCACGCCTCCCTGGTCTGCATGCCTGCCTCCTCTGTGCCACCCTCGGGCGCTCCAACACCTCTTACACCGTCACCTCTGGCTCCCTGCTGCGCTGGGGCGCCCCACGAGGGCTCCCTCGTCTGTTCTGCTCACTGCTGTTCGTAGCACCTGCGACAGTGTCTGGCAGACAGGAGACGGGGGCTGGAATGAATCACACAAATTTTGTTGATTTTTGTTGATCACACAAATTGATCCTATTAGAATCTGGATAAATGGATCTGGCACTTGGGAGCGAGTGCTGGACTGGAGACCGGGACTGGAGGCTGCCGCCGACAGATGGTGCCGGAAGGCACTGGCACAGAGGTGACCTCCCCAAGAAGGCACTTAGGCCAGGAGAGAGCCCAATGAACAGCAGCCTTTAAGGGAAGGGCAGAAAAAGTGGTGACCTCCAGACAGACAAGGAATCTGCTTGTGTAGTGTCACTGGACACAAATGAATCACTGAGGTTGATGAATGCCGCCCTGGGGGCAGGCATGGGATACTGCGAGAGGCCATCAGCGCACACTCGGCCAGGTTCACCTGGAACAGAGGCTTCCTGAGGAAGGTGAGAACTGCAGGGCGCTTAGGGCTCAGCTAAGCTGAGAAAGGTAGCAGGTGCTTTGGGCAGAGAGAGAAGCCGTGAAGGACGGGGCGTGGGGCAGCAGGCGGCTCTGTGTGCCTCCAGGACACAGCGAAGGGTGCCCGACGGCTAGCTGAGGCCACCCACGGAGGGCCTGTGTGCCACACTCAGGGGTCTGGACTTTACAAGAGAATGGGGCAAGATGAGGCCAAAGGGCCATGTGTGGGGTGGGACCCTCTTTCATGTCTGTGTTCAAAGCCACTATGGCGCGTTTAGCCTGCACATGGCGGCCACGTGCAGACAGTAGTGGGAGCCTGCTGCCGCCCGCGGCCTCTGCTCCCACCAGGGCACCTTGGCAAGCCTCACGGGGGTCTTCGCAGTAACTGAGCAGTCTCCCGCCCCGGGACAGTCCCTGGATT
>CAUYON010007002.1:25000-60568 GCA_963573935.1 Arctocebus calabarensis
GACAAGCAGAGCAGACCAGGCCCTTTCCCCTGGGGTCTGCAGCTTGGATTTGAGCATCCTCTATGAACTGATTTGCTTTCTTTTATGGTTGGTCATGGTGGAACACATGGTGTGAGTCTGCTACTCCTAAACTACTAATACTTTCTCTGTGTTATCCAAAACCAAGACCTTCCTCATCTTCTCCAAGTTAAGCACAACTCGTCTCTTCTGAAAGAAGAAAAGTGGTTTACAGGCTCATAGCTCCCATCATTGTCACCTTCCAGGGACATGGTGTCAAAGATCAATGATCTTCTTGAGAAGTACCTTCTAGAAAGAGGTCTACCATCACAGATAAGCTGGCCAGGACAGAGGCTGACTGCTCTGTGATTTGGCCCCTCTCTCTGTTTCTACTGCATCAGATTACACATCAACTCTCAACTGACCCCATTGAAATATTGCCTCATTCTTATTTAAACAGTAGTGGGGAGCCGCTTTTCCAGAAATAACAGATTTATTTCATAGCACCTTTTCAACATTTCCTCGTCTAGAAAACTGGGCAGTACCTTGGCCTCACAGCAAGAAAATCTGTGTATTTTGGGGTCCAGTGAAATTGGATTTGAATCCAGGCTTTCATATCTTATTAACTTTGTGACCTTATGCTGGAAAATTGAGTAGCCTCAAGCAGAAGAACACAACTGCACCTTTTTCTTCACCATAAACAAAAAACTCAAAATAGATTAAAAATTAATTATAAAGCCCAAACTATAGAAATAGTAGGAAAAAACTTTCCTGGACTTGGTATAGGCCAAGAATTTATGACCAACTCCTCAAGCACAGGCAACAAAAGCAAAAATAGACAAATGGGACTAATTAGATTAAAAAGCTTCTGCACAACAAAGGAAACAGTCAACAGAGTGAAGAGATAACCTGCTGAACGGGAGAAAATATTTCCAAACTATTCATTTAACAGAGTACTAATTTCTAGACTATAAAAAGAACTCAAGCAACTCAACTAGAAGAAAACAAATAATCTCATTAAAAGCTTGGCAAAGGTATGAATAGACATTTCTCAAAAGAAAACATACAAATGGCCAACAGGTCTATTAAAAAACAATATCACTGCATCATCAGAGAAATGCAAATCAAAACAACAATGAGATATCATTTTACCCCAGTCAAAGGTATTATTATAAAGACGTTACAATAATAATAAAGGTATTATTAAGACAACAGATGTTGGTGAGGCTGCAGAGAGAGGGAAACTCTCACACACCATTGGTGGGAATGTAAACTAGTGTAATTGCTATGGAAAACAGTATGGAGATGCCTCAAAAAACTAAAAATAGAATTACCATTCAACAACCAATCCCACTAGTGGGTATCCACCCAAAGGAAAAGAAATCAATATATCAAAGGGCTACTTGAACGCTCATGTTTATTTCTTCCCTATTCATAATAGCCAAGATAAGAAATCAACAAAAGTTGCTGGGAGAGGTGGCTCACACCTGTAATCCCAACACTTGGGAAGCCAAGGCGGGTGGATTACCTGAGCTCACAAATTCGAGACCATCCTGAGCAAGAGCAAGACCCCATCTCTAAAAAATAGCTGGGTATTGTGGTAGGCACCTGTAGTCCCAGCTACTTGGAAGGCTGAAGCAAGAGAATCACTTGAACCCAAGACTTTGAGGTTACTGTGAGCTAAGACACTATGGCACTCTACTGAGGGGGAAAAAGTGAAACTCTGTCTCAAAAAAAAGAAATGAACAGAAGTGTCCATCAACAAATTAATGGATAGAGACAACACAGTACATATGCACAATAGAATACTGTTCAACCAGAAAGAAGAGTGAAATCATGTCATTTGCAGCAACATGGATGAAACTGGAAGTCATTATCGTAAGTGTTATGTGTATAAGCCAGGTACAAAAAGATAAATATTCCATGTTTCTCCCTTATATGTGAGATCTAAAAAATTTGATCACATAGAGGTAGAGAGTGGACAAAATAGAAAACAGAGAGACTGAGCAGAGTGAGCAGGGGAAGGGAGAGGAGAAGGATACAAACATACAGCAACATCGGAGGCATAAATTCAATGCTTAATGGCACAGTAGGGTGACTAGATGACAAAAATATATTGCGCCTGGGAGTGGACAGCATAAATACCCTGGCTTGACCACTATCCATCACACACACATAACAAAATTTCTCATGTACCCCATACATTTGTACATGACTAAATAAAAACTTTGTGATCTTAGGCAAGTGACAACATCCATGAGCCTGTTTTCTCTTCTTTAAAATGGAAATATTAAGCTGGGCGCAGTGGCTCACACTATAATCCTAGCACTCTGGGAAGTCAAGGAGGGCAGGCAGGTCACCTGAGCTTTGAGGGCAGGTCACCCAGCCAGAGCCAGACCAAGACCCTGTCTCTAAAAATAGTCAGGCAGTGTGGCAGGTGCCTGTAGTCCCAGCTACTCAGGAGGCTGAGGCAAGAGCATTGCTTGAGCTCAAGAGCCTGAGGTTGCTGTGAGCTGTGACGCCATGGCACTCTACCAAAAGCAACAAAGTGAAACTCTGTCTCTAAATAAATAAATAAATAAATAAATAAATAAATAAATAAATAAAATGGGAATATTGATATTTACCCCAGAAAACTATTGTGGACATTAAATTAGATAGTGTTCACCATCCCCATCACTGAATTTGTTTCCTGTGGCCCTGAGACACAGGGAAAATGCTTTGGACTGGCTATAAGGAGCCTTGGATTCTACTCCTGAATCCCTTTCCTCATCATAGCACAAGGGCTGTGAATCTGTTCTACGTCATCCTTGAGACTAATGTGCACATCAAAGAGACAATGCAGGCGGACATGCCTAATAAACATAGGACCTTTATTTTATTTTTACTTAGAAAATTTCTTTTTTTAATTTTATTTTTACTTCTTTTTATTTATTTATTTATTTATTTATTTATTTTTGAGAGAGAGAGAGTCTTTTTTTTTTTTTCTTTTTTGAGACAGAGTTTCACTACGTCACGCTTGGTAGTGTGCAGTGGCGTCACAGCTCACAGCAACCTCAAACTCCTGGGCTTAAGTGATTCTCTTATCTCAGCCTTCCAAGTAGCTGGGACTACAGGGACCTGCCACAATTCCCAGCTATTTTTTTGCTGCAGTTGTCATTGTTGATTAGCAGGCCCAGGCTGGGCTTGAACCCATCGGCTTCTGTGTATGTGACTGGTACCCTAGTCACTGAGCAACGGGCACCGAGCCAGTCAGCAAATTTCTCAGGTCCATTTGCTATGGGTCAGGCACTATGCTAGACAGATGGTACAATAGTGTAAAAACTAATGACCAGCCCTCTTCTGCCACATGGAAGTTCTGAGTGGACGAGGTCCTCAAAATGTTCTGAGGTGAGCATGTCTGTGCAAACCTACCCCTCAAAGGCTCAGAGGACTGAGAGACTGAAAAAGAGACTAAGGAATTCAATTTCTAGGGAAGAAACATGAAACAGGAACTTACAAACAAAGCCATGCCCCGGGTTGCTGCAGGATGGGAACCCGCAGGCCATCGTCTCTTGGACCCAGGGCTTGTATCCTACAAGGCTATACCAACCAAAACAGCACGGTAACTGGTACAAAGGTAGAGACGCAGACACAGACAACGGCATAGAAAACCCTCAAATAAAACCATGTAACTAAGACCAACTGAGTTTTAACAAAGCAAACAACAACATACGCTGGAGAAAGGATGCCCTGCTCAATAATTGTGCTGGAGAAACTGGATACTCACATGCAAAAGAATGAAACAGAACCCCTATCTCTCACCATGTACAAACATTTACTCAAAGTCAGTTAAAGGCCTAAATGTAAGACCAGAAACCATAAAGATTCTGGGAAAAACTCTTCTAGGTATCAGCCTAGGCAAAGAATTTACAACTAAGACTCCAAAGACAAATAACACAGAAACAAGAAAAATAAATAAAGGGAACTTAACTAAATTAAAAAGTTTCTTCACAGCCAGAAGTGGTGGTGCACACCTGTAATCCTAGCGCTAATACTCGGGGAGGCGGAGATGGGTGCATTGCTTGAGCTCAGGAGTTTGAGACCAGCCTGAGCGAGAGCAAGACCCTGTCTCTAATAAAAATGGAAAAACTAGCTGGGTGTTGTGGCAGGTGCCTGTAGTCCCAGCTACTCAGGAGACTGAGGCAAGAAGATCACTTAAGCCCAAGAATTTGACGTTGCAATCCACCCATCTCAGCCCCCCTGAGTACTAGTGCTAGGATTACAGGCATGAGCCACCACTCCTACTTGTGAAGAAACTTTTTAATTTAGTTAAGTCCCCTTTATTTATTTTTTTTGCTGCTTCTGTATTATTTATCTTTGGAGTCTTAGTCATAAATTCTTTGCCTAGGCAGATATCTGTACATGGGCCGCAGAGTAAGACTCTGTCTCAAAAAAAAAAAAAAAAAAGAAAGAAAAAATTTCTTCACAACAAAGGAAACATTCAATACAGTAATAGACAACATATAGAATGGAAGAAAATAATTATAAACTGTACATAAAAAAGGACTAATATCCCATATCTACAAAGAAATCTAACAAATCATCAAGAAAAAAACAACGCCATTAAAAATTGGGCCAAACACATGAACAGAGTTTTCTCTTTTCTTTTTTCTTTTTGAGACAGAGTCTCGCTCTGTCATCCTGGGTAGAGTGCTATGGAACCATAGCTCACAGCAACCTCAAACTCTTGGGCTCAAGTGATCTTCCTGGCTCAGCCTTTCAAGTAACTATGACTACAAGTGCCCACCACAATACCCAGCTAGTTTTTGTATTTTTATTAGAGGTGGGGTCTTGGTTCCTCAGGCTGGTCTCAAACTCCTGAGCTCAAGAGATCCTCCCACCTCAGCCTCCCTAAGTGCTAGGATTGCAGGATGAGCCACCACATCCAGCTTGAACAGAGTTTTTTCAAAAGAAGATATACAAATGGCCAACAGACATATGAAAAAATGCTCAACATCTCTAATCATCAGGGAAATGCAAACTAAAGCCACAGTGAAATACCACCTTACGCCTATCAGAATGGCCATTACTAAAAGTCAAAATACAATAGATGTTGGTGTGGATATGCTGAAAAAGGAATATTTGTGCACTGCTGGTGGGACTGTAAATTAGTACAACTTCTATGGAAAACAGTATGGAGAGTCCTCAAAGGACTGAAAGTAGACCTATCATTCGATCCAGCAATTCTAGTACTGGTATCTACCCAAAAGAAAAGAAGTCATTATATCAAAAAGCACCTGCTCTCTAAAGTTTGCTTCAGCACAATTCACAATTGCAAAGATGGGGAATCAACCTAACTCCCCATGCACTGATGAATGGATAAGTAAAACGTGGTATATAGACCCACGGAGTCCTACTCAGCTGTGAAATGAACGAGATAATTTCTTTTGCAGCAACTTGGATGGAACTGAAGAACATTATCCTAGATGAAGTGTCTCAGAAATGAAAAAACAAACACTACATGTTCTCACTTACAAGTGGGAGCTAAACAAGGGGTGCACATGGTCCTAAAATGGTATAAAAGACATTGGAAACTAAGAAAGGGGAGGGATAAAAACTTACCTACAGGATACGATGTGCTCTACTGTGGGGATGGGCACAAAAAAAGCCCCGACTTTAGCCTCATACAATTAATCCATGTAACAAGAACACGTGCACCCCCTAATATTTTGAAATAAAAATAATTTTAAAAAAGATTGTTTTACTAACAATGAGGAAGATGGACTAGATTCAGATAAAATTGGAGGTAGGAAGACCAGCTAAGAGAATTTTTAAAAAATGTACATAGCAGAAGGCCCAAGCTGAAGAATTGACAGAAGCCATAGAAAATAGTAAGTCTGATTTAAGACACAGGAAAATCACAAGGATGTTCTTTCTCTGAGAAGCCGGGAAGACAGACGTTCCAACAGCCTTGATGACTCTCCAACTACACCAGTCTTCACACACCAAAGAGGTAAAGGCCAAAACAGCAATGTTGGCTGCCTACCCAGTGTCCATCTATCTCCATCTAGCCCCTGCCCTTTCTTCCTGCCCACGAGTCCAATTCTTTTCAGGTATCCTCCTTCCCCACCTGCACAAATATTATAGTGAAGCTGACCCCAGCGATGGCTTCATTGGTCTAAGGGTGACCCCAACCCCTTGCCAGCCTGGGTCAGAAATGGGCACGTGGGCCGATTCTGACCAAGGAGACAAAGCACAAGTCTGTCGGAGGGGTGGACACGAGGGCTAGAAAGTTTCCCTGCCATCCCAAGAGAAAGCCCCAGGAAGAGATGGTCTCCTGTTTTGCTCTGAAGGTTGTTTTGTCTCATCTCTCCCAGAGCTGTGGCAGCCAGCAGTCAAACCACATTTCTTTATGGTTTAAGGAAGTTTGAAATGAGAGTTCTGAGACTCAGTCTGAAAGCACTACCCTGCTCCTACTCAGTACTGAGCCCCGGGAGGCTTGCCCGCTTCCCGCCAGTGCTCCAGGGTGCTGTGCTCTTTCTAGCTCTTTCTCAGGATCAGGGTGGTTAGATCACACCCCAGGGCAGGGCCTACCTAGCTGTTCAGTGCTCTATCCCCTTTAGAACCTGACATTTAATAGGCATTTAATAAATAGCTAATGCCTCAGTGAATGAACAAAACACCCAAGATCTACATTTTATTCTACTTTCCATTTTTTAGAGATGGGTCTTCCTACGTTGCCCAGGCTGAAGTGCAATGGCTATTTGCAAGCATGGTCATAGCTCACTACAGCCACTACCTCCCGGCCTCAGCCTCTGCATCGGGCAAGAGCCTGACTGTGAATCACATTTGTCTAGCTGCTCTCCATCACACACTTCGTTTTCTTCCATGAAGAATCACCATGGCTGAATTGTGACTGACTCATGCCCTTGACAAACGCCAAAGACGCACTTATGTAAAAGATGGTTATATACACTGTATGATGTTTTCAGAGTTTCCTGCGCAAAGTCTCCTAGATGAAACTTAACACCAGAAAAGAAGAATATACCTCACTTGAAGAATTGTTCTGCTCCCTTCTAGTAGATCATAGGGACTATCAAACTGGGTAGTCTTTTTTTGCCCTGGCTGCCAGGAAGCTCAGAGTCTAATCTGATACAAAATCACAGTAACTCTTCATAGTCAATGCTTGCTTCTTCCTCCTTTCCATGGCTTTGCTTTTCTAATTTTAGTTGAATGATTTCATTGTGTTTGCCTTTATTGTAAGTTGCTTCAAATCCTTTTCAGAAAGAGGTGCACATAAAAAAAAATTAACAGCTCAATTCGAAAAAGCCATGCAGAGCCTGAGTTGGCACCACTTGCTCTTCGTAATAGCCTGGGAGGGCCCCCAAAGTAGCCTGGTGCTTTATCTTTACAAACACATGTCAGCCAGAGCAGCGGTGCTCACCGGAGATCTCGGGAGACAAGGGCAAAAATCACCCGTCATTTTCCCCTGAATGGGTGTCTGGAGGACCATTCAGGCTCCTAGCGGCTGGATTTCGTGGGGAGGATTAACGTGGAGAGCCCTTGGAAAATCCGCATCGCCCCTGCCTGCTCCCGCTATTGTTCCAGAGGTGAGCGCTCTGTCTAGTTCTGAAGATAGAATCTCTCTCCTGCCTGGCTTCCAGCCCCCACAAGCTTTGTGTGCAGGGTTCCTGTGCCCTTTCCCCTGACTCTGGGCCTCAGGCCTCTCAGCCAGCCCTCTGTGCCAACTGGCAGAGGGTGCTCTTGTACAGCAGATCCGGCTCCCTCCCACGCCCAGCTCCTGATGCCTTATGGCTCCCGCCTGCTCTCTCGACCTGCTGCAGGCCCTGGAACCCTCCAAGCATGGAGGGAAGGCAAATTGTTGGTTTTGTCCCAGAAGCTGGCCTAGGCCTTCCCTAAAATCACCACTGAGCTGGCCTTATTCACCTTCAAGCTGGTGGAGTGCCTCTCCCTGCACCCAGGAGTGTATGTACATTGGGAAGTTAGGAGTTTGGTTTGCTTATATCGTATATTGCTTGTGTGTTCCCAGAGGGGTGAGGGGAGAGAGAGAGGAAGGGGAGACACACTGCCTTCTCAGAGCTCTGCAACAATAGATTTCATGATTTAATTGGAAATTTAGTAAATCTGCTAAAACATTTAGTGGTTTAAATCTTTCCTGTTCGGCAAAGAAACAAAGGCTTCTGGTTTACTCCGTGTCTTTCAACAACTTTAATTTCATTTGTAGATTGCAGATGGAAGTAGCATTTCCACTCGATTGCAGAGCGGGCATTAAGAAGACAAAAAACTTCATTGTCTGCAGCCCTCAGAATTTCTTTTCCAGACATTAAGCTGTAGGTGGCATTCTTTATACCTGACATCAGAGCACTTTTGTCAGGCGCTTAGCTGTCAGGATTTACTGCAGGTCCACCCTAGATGTGCGAGGCAGGAAAACAAGAAAACATTCCGTTCAGGTGGGCAGAGAGAGGAGGATACAGGCCAGGCAGCCTGATCGGGTGACCGCTGTTCTTTAAACTGTGTATTTAAAGATCTTTAGAGTTCTTCGAAGGGGATTAATTAGTAGAGAAAGACTGTTTTGTTTACAGTCACTATCATCAACATAATCAAAAGCAAGCCTTGAATTTGCTGCAAATCGGACTGAATCCTCCTGAAGCCGGGAATGCCTCACCACTGCTTTTCTTGCTTGCTGAGGTCAGTTCCATCTGCAGTTAACTTGCCATGGAGCTGGAATGACGGGGAAGCCTGTGTCGTGAATGGAGAAGGGTGAGGCCACTCAGCATTGTCAAATGTTCTGGGTGGAGCTCTTGTCACTAGTCACCCACTTGCCCCTGGAGCACTGGCGGGCGGGGACTGATGTCTGGGTTCACCTGTCTGGATGCTTTGTCCTTGCGTGACTGTGTTTTTGAGTCTGACCTGTTGCACTTGGGAAGTCCTAAAAAAATTATCTGGTAATGTGTCGCAGTGGTTGTCACTGTACTGGCCTGGTGGCATCAGAAACACCTGCAGTACTTCAGAAAAAAATGCAAATTTCTGGGTCCCACCCACCCAGACCTCCAGGACCTTGTGAGAGGGAGCCCAGGAATCTGTTTTATTAACAGGTGCTTTTCATATGCAACCAGGTTTGGGATCTACTGATCTAAACTATTTGGTGACCTTTTGGAGAAAGGACATGAGTGTGAAGAGGGGAGAAAGATTACCTTGGGCCAGGAAAGCTGGTCGTACATAGCATATTGGACCTATGACCTCTGAATGTGCAGTGAAACTGCTAGAGGCAGGGCCACTCTGTCACATCCGACAAGCCTTTGCCTTTCAGGCCCCTGCTGTGCACCTTGCCTGAGCAATTGAGGCCATGCTCCAAGCTAAGAGAGACTGCCAGGCAGCTGACAGCCCCATGGCTCCCCTCCCCCAAAGGATCCCATTTCATGGTGCCAGGAAATGTTCCAAGGGACTAGCAGATTTAGGGGAGGACGCCTAGTGGATCATATGATCATCCAACTTGTGAGAAGCAAGTTCCTGTGCAATCTGGGTTTAATAGGCCCAATTTCATCTGATGACCTTGGTGCTAATGTTCCGGGCCCGGTCTAAGAGACTTCCTCCTCAGCTGTCAGAGATTGCATTTTTACCTGGTCACCCATGAGACTCTTGCCCACAATGTCCTCTGGATTTTAAAAGAGATTTGGACCCACCCCATTAGTTTCCTTTTCAATGAAAAGTGTGTATCATAAGATTAATACAAGTATGTTGTTAAATTTTTTTAAAAATACACGTAGAAGAATTTAAAGTGGGGAGTGAAAGTTCTCCCTGCAGCATCCTCCTTCAGAGGTGATGCTTGTTAAGGGATCAACTAACAACCTCATCTTATTTATTTATTTTAGCACAGACGTATTTATTTATTAACCAAAGGGAGGAACCTAATTAAACCAACACTTTGAAACAGTTGCATGTGAAATATTTGTGATAAAGATAATTGAACACAGTAATGAAAAAAAGAGAAAGCATTGTGGAGACTTGCTCTTTGAACTGAGCTTGTTTATTGTCATAACTAATTCCTGTCCAGAGTGATGATGGAATTTTTATTCTACTTCTTCATAGACCCATGTATAGGTGACATTGTTCATGACACAGTCCTCCACTGATTTCCCATATGGCAATATTCTTGTCATCATGCTTTCTTTGCCATCCCATTCCTTTTTTTTTTTTTGGAGACAGAGCCTCAAGCTGTCACTCTGGGTAGAGTGCCATGGCATCACAGCTCACAGCAATCTCCAGCTCCTGGGCTCAAGTGATTCTCCCGCCTCCACCTCTCAAGCAGCTGGGACCACAGGTGCCCACCACAATGCCCCACTATTTTTTGGTTGTAGCCGTCATTGTTGTTTGACAGGCCTGGGCTGGATTCGAACCCTCCAACTCAGGTATACATGGCTGGCACCATAGCTGCTTGAGCCACAGGCGCAGAGCCTACCATCCCATTCTTGATGGTGAATCAATGCACCATCTGCATAGTCGCAGACAGTCTGAGTTTTTCCCCATCTGCTGTAATTTCTTCAAACTTCTCTCCTAAGACACAAGAAAATTGCATTGTTTTCAAAGTACTCTCGGTTTTTATGGTGAGGTTGTTGCCGTCACAAGTGATGATACAATCTGGTTTGGCCATTGCACCCATTTTTCACTGAGCTAGCCCACTGGAAATAGCCCACTATTTCCTTCATATAGTCATCAAAGCCTTTGCTGTTCCCCAGGCACCGTCTTCCTACAAGCTGCTGAATGGTGGCTGTGGGGAGTGCAGGCGTTGGGCATGGGGCACAAGCAAAGGAGGGTCCGACATGGGGTGCTTGAACACCCTCACTTCAGGGGGGGAGTCCAACAGTGACAGTGGCAGATGACAGGCAGGGGCTCCAACTCCTCTGTCCGGTGCCCTTTCAACCCCTTCCTCTTTGCAAAAGACCTCTCTAGCACCCCAGTCACCAGCAAGGAGGTGGCTAGCCCACTGGCCACGCAGCATGCAGGTGCTCGGCACACGGCTCTGGAAACCTGCAGCAGTCAGGCATGCCCTGAGACCGTCAGAAGGGCGGGGAGAAGTCTCAGACCCTCAGAGAGCCACTGGGCTATTCTGGAGGTCCCCTGGAGGTCGTCTCACCTTTTCCCAATGGTCTTGGGAACTCGAGCCTACCCAGGGTTGTTACATTGTGGTAGGACATGTAGTCTGATGATGGGCAGAGAGTGAGTAGGGCAGTAGAATTAAATATCCTTGATTCCTTAATTGTGGGCAGATCTGGGAGCTGTTTGGTGACAATGACAACACTAGCAAAGACAGAGGTTTAAGCTTCAAAATATGTTCTGTAGCTGCTGCTGTTCGCTAGACCCAGTAAGAGTAGCACTCAGCTGGGCTCTCAGAACTGGCAGAGTCCCAGCACGATGTTCAGTGTCACTGTGTTAACTGTCATGTGTCACACGCCAGACATGTGCCAGGCACCAGGCTGCATGCTTCACATAAATGACCTCATCTAACCTGCTCCAGCAGAGGTGTTATCATCATCTCCATTTCATAGATGAAGAAACTGAGGCTCAGAGGAATTACCTGGGTCACACAGCCCATTGCCAGGAGAGCCAGGTTTCCAATCCAGATGGATGTGCTTGCAAAGCCTAAGAGCTTATAGATGGAAATGCAGGCCTGTGTCAGATCTTAGCCTGCATTGCCCTGGCCTGAAACGAAGTGTCTGGAGGAGGCAAGGTCAGCTGAAGAGTGGGCTGGTTTCCCACTCTGCTGCCCAGCACAGCAAGGCCATCCACCTGTCATGGTGGGTGGAACTTCTGGGGAAAACATTACAAGTGCCGACTCATCTGGGTTTAGGAATCTATTATTCAGCCTTGCTGATTTATTTATTTTATGTTTAATCCCCTTTTCTCATGGAAAAATGATCTCGTCCTTTTTTGAAACCCTTTGCCAATGGTTCTGTTGACTGCAGTAATGTACACTGACCACAGCCATTGATAAAGAAAGAAAGGTTTCTGTCAGAGCTCAGGACGGAGGGAAGCTGAGGTGGAACTAATCACTAAGAGAGACCCAGCCAGCTCGGAAGTGATTTTCAGAGTATCCAAGAGCCCAGAGTGTGTATGTGGGACTTTTTGCCCCTTTTACCATTTTAAAATTGACGTCAGTAAAGCTGGGCCCTTCGTGTGCCTCTCTGAGAAATCTCTTGCTTTTTCAGCTTAGTCTGAATCTCTGTATTTGCCTTGCTGTTGTTGGAAGAAATCTTAATTTTAATTCTTTTCTCTTTTGTGTGCTCCTCCCTCCTCCCTAAATGTTTTAGCAGCTGTTAATCCCAGTTGGAAACCTTAGCAGATAAAAGTCGTGTCCTGTGTAGATTTCTTCCAGGACAAACACGGCGTGGTAGATAATTCAGCATTCAGTTTCAGGAGGGCTTAGGAGGGTCTGCAGAGGACACCACCCCTTCCTCATAAGACACCCAGTAAAAGCAGAAGCAGAGTACTCCCCAGGCTCAGATGGAAAGCATGTAGACCAGGTTCATTTCCAGAACTGCCGCTGCCTGCATTTAGGGGATATTCGAAGCCACCATGACAGCAAAGTAGTGTTATGCCTAGCAGCTTAGTGCACACTTTGAGAACTAGTTTAGTGAAGCTATCAGGTTCACAAAGTTTTAATGAAACCAAATGTGGATCAACATATCCTAAAGAGCATCCGGGACAACTTAAAAGATCCTTGGGTGGAAATTAGAATGAATCTTCAGGATTTATTTGGGGCAAAGCCTGTCTATTTTGACCTTTTCCGTTTCATGTTAAGGCTACTGCAAGTGTGTTTTGTTTGGCTGGGACTGGAGGACAGCAGCTCTGGTGCTCACTGCCACTGAAGTTGAGCTGCATTAATAGACTGATAAGCAAGGGCTGGGCATCAAACAGCAGAGGGAAAGGCCATTGGAGATTCTCTTGCTTTATTTCTCTCTGCACTTCATTTACATCTTAAGCCATATTGGTGATCCAGATTTGAATAAAGCCACAGCTTATGCAGTGATTAGATCTCAATAGCGTGGATTTTCTAGGAAATTGCTGCATTTTTACTAGATGTATTTAGAAAAACTGGTGAAAACTGACACCTTGGGTAACTATCATTTAAAATGGAGCTTTGGATGGATAAAAACCCAGCTAAAATGGGGATATTAGTCACCGGGCCTTTGACTCGAGCAGTGTCAAGGTTAGGATTAGACAAAAGCCAAGCTCAGCATGACGTGGACCAGAAATACTCAGACAAGTCAGCCCACCTTCCTCTGAGCCTACTTGCCCCCAAAGTGTTAATCGAAGCAGTGATCCCCTAACCTGGAGGAAAAATAAGGGAGCCATGAGGAATATGTAATGCAACAAGGAGCTTTTTTATTTTGAGATTTTTTTTTTTAATCATAAAGCAATATTTTTAACTCTAAGGTTAACCTGCTAATCCTTAAGCTGGTGATATGACAGTGTCAAATGTGATGGGATTTTGAGATTCTCATTATTGTTATGTATTGTTCTTTCCCTGGTATTCCATATTAATATTTATAAATGCCCTTTTTATAGAACCAAGAGAGCCAAAACCCTTTATTAAATTTTTAAAATGGACAAACCTCGCATCCAATATAGTTGATTACGATTTAGAACAAAAAGGATTTCGTTCAGTAGTAATCCACTTCTTGTCTCTCATTGTTGTTGATTTGGGTAGACAGCAGAGTTCCCCATGTTATTTTTTTTAAAAACTACTGTTCGCACAAAGTAACATCCAAGTGACAGAGAATAACAGAATATTGATTGTGCTTCACAAAATGAGGTTTTAAAAAACGGCCCTGTCAGGTGAGAGGGCATAATGGAGAGAAGGTGTGCATCTAAAACTGCAAAGTTGCCCACCAAGAGCTACTGCGAAATGAAAGAATTGATTAAAATTTTTAAAAGAGGAAGGTTGTTTTTCGGTTATTTTAAGTGCCTTGTTTTAATTGCCAAGTGGCCTCAGAAGGGTTCAGTGGGCACCCACGTGTGTGAGATAAGAAGTCTCCAAGGCAGAGAGAGGCGAGGCGGTGCTTCCACACCCAACCCCAGAGGAGGGTCACAATCACACCATGGTCCCCCAGTCACCTTCCAGCTCCACAGGACCAATGTCCCTCATAGCCAAAAAGGAGGAGTCTCTTCACTTGGAGATATCAGTATGGGGAGCCAGTCTTCAGCCCCAAAGAGGA
Organism: Arctocebus calabarensis; assembly: GCA_963573935.1. Classification (NCBI taxonomy): domain Eukaryota; kingdom Metazoa; phylum Chordata; class Mammalia; order Primates; family Lorisidae; genus Arctocebus; species Arctocebus calabarensis. The sequence goes on from CAUYON010007002.1 coordinate 39,217, forward strand.
GTTTGTTTGTGCAAGGAAGATGCTTTACGGCTGGCCGACCCCACCCCACTCCCCACACCCCAACCTCCCCACCCCAGTTCCCTCCAACCCCCACCCATGTACCCTCCAAACTCCACCCCCCCACCTCCCCACTTGTCTCCAAAAGGACCTGAATAACTGGGCATAATTAGCAGGTGCGTGTAGCAATAATGGCTGGGTGGGGGGTGCTGGGGGCTGTTTTTGACCAAGAGAAGCCAATGAGGAGAAAGGGGAATATCTCTGCTCATGGAGCCAAGAGCCCAGAGCAGCTACAACACTGTGGAAGACGTCACCGCTCACCCTTTTGGAGAGAAGGTGACTTCATGGCAAATGTTTTTATTTCATAAATATTTCTCTCAACTCAATATGTGAAGCATGGGCTTCAGAATCAGACCTAATTCTGAGTCCTGGCTGTCATCCTTGATTCGAACTGGGTGATCTCGGATGTGTTACTTGACCGAGTTTCTTGATCATAAACTGTAAAAACTACCACCTACTTCCTGCTGTTGTTGTGAAGCGTAAATGGGGTAACTTTGTCCTGCAGGAGCCTGGACAGGTACACATGCAAGAAATTGTAGCTTTCATAACTTTTTATGGCTTTGGAGATTCGAACTCTGTTTTTTGTGGATAATTTTCTCTATTTTACCCTGACCTTGTCTGGGAACTGCAGCCCATGCCTGTGGGTCTTTGTACCTGCAGTTTTGCACGTATGAAAGCAAACCAACTAGACTATCTGGGGCCCAGGCTGCTTGAGCAACTCCAGGCCCCTTCTGGAATAAAACACATCTGAGGTATTTTCTAACACCAATAAGGAAAGAGGAGTCAGAATTGATGCCTAGTGATTCTGACAGTGACTCTATTATAGTACAGAGTTCCGGCCACAGGGGTGGTGTCTTAGCTCCCAGCTGAGAAGTATCCTACGTTCAAAGCAGCAACAGCGTAACTCAATTCCAATGAAACCCAAGTTTGGTGCAGCAATGAGAAGGCTATTCATCATGACCAGTCTTCACAGAAACTGGCCTCACCTTCTGGGGAAATAATGTCTTATGTTTCAAGCATTGTAATGGCCTGCGCTTGCAGTGTGGCATCAGCTCAGAGAATGTGCCAAGGGTGCTGGCTCCCAGACTTCCCAGAGCTTCCGGCCTCTCTCTCCTGGACACCTAATGTCCTCTTGTCTTAAGCTGGGGAGCTTCGTCCATCTGGGCACCTTTCTCATCCCTTCCACAGAGGCCACTCAGGCTTGTGTCCTGCCGTCCTTGGGCAGTGGGTGAGCTGAGGCTGCCTGCTGGGTCTCCCCTCCACTCATCGCCACCAGACTGCTCCCCTCTCACTAACGGGTCAGCATATGCCTGTCCTCCAGACCATTTCCCCAGGGGGACCCTGGGTAAGCAACCTGGCCCTAGGGTAGAAAGCTCGATGGCTACATATTCAGACCGGCTATATAATGCACATTGATGATAGGCACTGGCCTAACGTCACAGCCCTTATTCTCCCTCAGAGCACGCTTCCTTTAGGCCAGACCGCCCTGATGCCCTTTCTCACATTGACCCAGGCCACTGCTGGGGCGCCTGTGACCGCGGACAGCCCCTCCCCAGCCGCCTGGCCGGTCTCCGCATTCCACCGGGCTCTGTCGGGCACTGCCTGGTGCGGCACCAACACCGGCCGTGTGAGCAGCAAGCTGACCAGGGGTGGGAGAGCCGCTCACTCTGTGTTTCTTCGTGGTTCCTCAGAAAGTCGCCTAGCGGCTGACCCCACTTGCCCACAGTGAGTCACGTAACACGCCCTAAATTGCCCTTTCTCCTCCTCGTCCCCAGTGCAGGTCCCTAGGGTCCTTCTCAAAATAAACCCTTGGCACAGGGGTCCTTCTCTCAGAGTCTCCTTTTGACAAAACCCAAGGCAATACATCCTTTTAACAGAGGACTTCTTAAGGCGACACTTCTCCAGGGCAGGAGAAGGTCTGGGCAATGCCCCTCCCATCCCTCCCAGCTGCCAGGGATGACCGTCAGTAGCTTCTGACCTGCCTCACTGTTGGGGCACACTTACTTGTTTGTCTCTCCCACGCTACCCATCCAGAGACAGTATCTCTTCTTCAGGGTCCCTGTGCCCAGCACAGTGTCTGCCGTGCCAGATCTTTAAAGATGCATCTTGGATGGATAAATAAATGAATTGGTGAGGAGGATGCGGGCCAACCCTGCCGGCACCAGATCGAATTCCAGTTAACTGTTCATTCTCTTCTACATCCCCAAATAAACATGATACAACAGCAAGATAGTGAGACAGAATCAAGGTCAACTTCAAACAAAGAAAGCACAAACAAAATCATGGATGATCCCCTCACGGGAAGACACTTGTCACCAAGCTCCCTCTCTGGGGCCCGCCACCATCACTGTGGAGCCCCTTGCTGTGGTCACTGGGTGGCTGCGCTCAGCTACCTTCCCTGGTCACCCTTTAGGTATAATTCGGACCTGCACAGACTTTCCCTCAGAGATTCCTCCATAAACACAGGACACTCTTACCTCAAGGACATCAGGCCCCTTCTACTAGTTCTACTAGATTTTAGGACTGTATGTAAGTAGTAACCAGATACACGGTGCCCGTATTTTAGCTGAACTCCTCAGAAGAGGCAAGTCATCTTGAGGAGCTGGCACCAAGAAGAGACACTTGTCTTGAAGAGGCCCTGGGAGCTCGGTTCAGTTCCCTCAGCCCTTGTCTGCAGCGACACACCAGAGGTGCTAGTTTTTTCCCTCTAAGCTGAAGCTGAAACAAATGGGCAGAACAGAGGCAGGGCCTGTGTAGGAGCCTGTCAGCACTGTGGCCCTCTTAGCCGGGCAGGCAGCACGCCCCAGCTCCAGAGTCTCTCAGCTCCCTGCAGCCTGGAACCCCCAGGCTCCGGGGATCCTCCTGCCTCAGCCTCCCAAGTAGCGGGGACTATAGGCGCCCAACACAATGCCTATAGAGAAGAGGTCTCACTCTTGCTCAACGTGGCCTCAAACTCCTGACCTCAAGCCTGGGGATTGCGGCTAGAGTATGTGGCTGAGGAATCTGCATTTTTTAAATAAAAGCCTCTTGAGTAATCACGATGTGCTGCCAGTTTTACATCACAGCTGTCAGCAGCTGGAGGGCTCCCTGGTGACAGTCTTTTTCTTCACCTGATGGTTAGTTTATTTAACGAGCAGTGGTTTTCATTAAGTGTCTGAGCAGAGAGTGGTCGTTACTGAGCCTCAGAGAGGACAGGTGCAGTTTGCAGTCACTGTATTGTAGCTAAGTCTAGTCACTTAGTTTCTTGGTACCTTTCTGATGAACAAGATGAGGATGTCCCTAAAGGAAGCATGGAGCTTTCTTTTCGGGTCTCTTTACAGAATGAACTTTCACGCCTCTGAGCCAGCCATTACTGTAGCATTTTCCTATCATATGCACAAATAGTTGCCGATGTTGGTTGCAAACACTGAATGATGAAAACCTTTCTTCTGCTTTCTGTACCTCAGTTTATTCATCTGGAAGGTGGAGACAGTGATGGTGTCTGTCTAAGAACCGTTAAAGATTAAACAAGACAGAACAGAGTACTCAGAAATAAAGCCACACAAATGTGCCCAACTGAATTTTGACAAAGGGAGCAAAAGAAATTCAAAAGAAGAAAGACAGCTTTTCAACATAGGGTGTGGGGGCAACCGGACATCCACAGGCCAAAAGAAACAACCACAGGAACCAATGTCCTCTCTCCAGCTTAGTCTCACTCCTTATGTAAAAATTAACTCAAAATGGATCTCTGACTAAATGCAAACTGGAAAACTATAAACCTTTTAGAAATAAACGTAGAAGAAAATCTTTTGGGTCTAATGCTAGGCAAGGAGTTCTCATGCTTGACGTCCAAAGCATGATCCCCAAAAGGGAAAACTGGTAAGTCAGACCTGATCAAAATTTAAAATTTTGCTCTGAATGAGACACTATTAAGAAAATGAAGGAATAAGCTACGGAGTGGGGGGAAATATTGCAAATCACAAAAAAATCACTCTCAGAAGAGTTCTTTTTATATTCTAGATACTAGGATGTTACAATATATCTTTTTTGTGATTTGCAATATTTCTCCCCACTCTGTAGCTTATTCCTTCATCTTCTTAATAGTGTCTCATTCAGAGCAAAATTTTAAATTTTGATCAGGTCTGACTTACCAGTTTTCCCTGTGCCTGGCCACGTCTGTAATCTCAGCACTTTGGGAAGCTAAGGTAGGAGGGTGGCTTGAGGCAAGAGTTCAAGACCAGCCTGAGTAACATAAGCAAGACCCCTCTGTACAAAAAACAGAAATATTAGCTGGGTGTGGTGGTGTGCACCTGTACTCTTGGCTTTTCCGGGGGCTGAGGAGAAAGTATCACCGGAACCCAGGAGTTGGAACTTGCAGTGAGCGGTGGTCGTGCCACTGCACCCCAGCCCTGGTGACAGAACAAGACACCATCTCTAAAAAGCAAACAAATACCAACCCCCCCAAAAAGTTCCGTAACAAAAATAAATTTTTTTAAAAAGCAACCGAAAAAAAATGAACAATAATCTAATAGAAAGTGGTCAGAAGACATGAAAAAACATTTCAGCAAAGACTATATACAAATGATAAACAACCACATGAAGAGATGTTCAACCTTATCGGGTATTAGGAAAATGCAAAGTAAAACCACAGCGAGGTGGCAATCGACACCTAAGAAAATGACTAAAATAAAAACAGTATCACCGGCAATGAGGATGTGGGCAAGTCAGTCTGATTATAGAAAACTAAACATGCAGCTACCTCATAACTCAAATCACAGTCCTGGGCGTTTATCACCGGGAGATGAGGACGTATCCCACACGAGCCTGGACCTGCAGAAGCTTTATTCCCAACAGTCAAAAATCCAGACACAACCCAGATGTCCTTCAGCAGGTGAGGTCAAACAAACCACAGTTGATCCACAGCACAGAACGCTACTCCGCAGTAAGTAGGAAATGGTTAATTAATTAATTAATTAAAAATTAAATGAGATAATACACACCGCAGACACATTGTAAGCCTTTAGGTGCTTGTAGCCATTATGGCTTTCACTTTCTTGCTTTCACTTAAGATAACTCCTGCTTTTTCCTTCTGTCCCTTCTGAAATACCACGAGACAGTATGTGCACAGGACAGGCCCACAGCAAGGAGTCGGACTCAAGTTCTAATCATAACACAAAGCAGTTATGTAATATGGGGCAAGAAAAAAACCTTTCTCAGGCCTTGTTCCCTTCATCAGCAGAATGAGGATAATCCCTCTTTGTCCTCATCATAGGCCTTTGGTTTGTTTGTTTACTTATTTAAGAATCAAATAAATGGGGTACAGAAAAAAAACGTTTGAAAACTAAGTGGTTAGAAATGCTAATGCTTTCAACATACCCTTATACCTCTTACTCATCTGCTACCACTATTATTAACAAATATGACCATTTACTCCCCTGAAACCCATGCTGGAATCTGGCATGCAAATGTCTTGAGTGTTGCCCATTTGCATTGGGAAAAGGGAAAGAGGTGGGAGGCCTTTTGAAGCCTTTTAAAAATTGAGCTCAGGGGGATGAATTCTTATCACTCGGCCAAAGGTATAATTGATTTTCTACACATGGCTCAAGGTGCTACATTTAACACTCAGAGAGGCGGGAGGATGGAAATGGACCCCACAGCTCTTACTTAAATGGTCTGCACAGTCAGCCTCCTTCCTAGTGACGGCTGGTGGAGGGGACCCCACCCAACTGTCAGGCCCTGCACCTCACTTATCCCACTCAAAGAACTGGGCCTGGAGTTTCTTATTTTTTGTGGCCTGAAGCCAAAAGCACCTCTTTGTAGGCCTGGATCAGAAGGTTCAGGAAGAGCACAGGGTGGCGCACCGTGAAATATGCACTAATATCATAACACGACTTTCAGAATTCTGCTACTGTGTCAACAAAGCAGCGGAGGAAACTGGGTCTTTGGGAAATTGAGAAGTTGGCTTTGGCAATATGGCAAACATTTACTTCTCTCCTAACAGCCTGTGACACCAGGCAGCCTTGCCCCCTGCCCTTGCTTCTGCTTATTTTTATGAAAATTGGGAAGCAAAACAATGGCCATTAATGTATGGGGTTAGAGAGCGTCTGCATCAGAAGAAACTGAAGCAAAATGATTCTCCTTCTCCCTCCCCCGCAGCCCTCTCCCTGTTTATGTCTATTTCAGTCCAAACCAGGACTCTAGGGCTAGGAGTGGATTTTGTACCCAGCTCTGGGATTTTAAATGATTCAGTGACTTCATCTCACTTTCAATTGCCTCCTTTTATAAAATGAAGGTATATTTGCAAGACTGACTACTTAATTAGGGGGCCCAGTACAAGAGGAAAGTACGAGTCCTCTTATTCAAAAGCAATTATGAACTGTGAGAGGACAGCAGAACGCTTGTCCTTCTGAGCCCAGGGCCATTGGTGAGTGCATGGTCTGCTCACCCTGAAGCTGGCCTTCTATATTAGTTAGGACTCTGGGTTTACAACTGCGATCAGCCACCTCGAGTCACACTCATTCTGCAACGGATTGGTGACAGCGGGATAAGAAACCCTGGGGAGACCGGCAACTCAGGCATAGACTTCCCTGCCTCAGACTCAACTGGCTAAGGGCCCTAAGCCTCGGGGTCTGTCCTCACACTTCTGCTCTGCTGGGAGCTGCCTCTCCCTCCTCTGGCTTCAGATCTACTTTGATGACAGAGCAGGCCAGGCAACTGCTGAGCTTTCTGTCTCTGATATGCTTCTGGTCTCCTAAATGCAAAAAACCCCCCTAGACAAATCAGCCATGGAAGGGGGTGCTGGGGAATTTCAGAGTAGTGATGGCAGGTGAGGAGCGGGCTAGCAGATAATCCAACAGGTGCCTCACCTATTATAATGACAGGGAGGGCTGATTTTCCATAAGGCTGCTTCGAGTCTGTTGGTAGCCACTTCCTAGGGACGGCAGAGACTCTGGGGCCACCCAAGGTGGTGCAGCTACCCAGCTGTCACCAGAGGAGCGCCCAGCTGCCTACATCTGCCACCCCTGGATCAGAGGCTCCAAGTTCTTTCAGCCCCAACTTTCTGTAAGTATTTCCTCTTCCCCAAATCAACTTTCAAGAAGCCTTCACATGTAGGGATAATTTATTTCATTCAATAGATGCTGGTGCAATGTGATTAAATCTTTTAAAAATAAATGGATTTATTTTAAACACACAAGAGAAATGCGCTAGCTTAAGTGATCCTGAAGTGAATCCTTTTGTAAAGCAGACTCTCGTTCAAATTGAATAGCCACTTAGCTCCTTCTCAAAGGAGAATTTTTATATAGAGTGCTTGCTCATGTGACACAGACTGAGGGTCTGACGTGAACAGGCAGTCACTGGAAAAAATGTCACCAGCAGGCCCCCATTTGTGCCTCCCCAAGTAGGCAGCAGGGAGACTTTTCCTGCACTGGTGTATTCTGCAGTAGCTTTCCCCCCGAGGGTGCCTGCATGTCTGTTAGCATGAGTGCAGCCGCAGAGCGAGTGGAGTGGGCTCCGGCAAACAGCCGGACAGATCTTTAGAGCAGCGCTGTCCAGCCCACAGCCGCCGACCGCAGGTGCTGCTGACGCATGGCCAGGCAGAGTCGAGACACGCTGTATCTGAAAATATGTGAAGATTGCATATTAAAAAAAAAATCTAAAATTGCTCAGTAATTTTGCTTTTGATTACATGTTGAATTATTTTTCATACATTGGGTCAAATAAAATATAGTACTAATTTCACCGGTTTCTTTTTACCCTTTCATGCAGCTACTAAGAAGCTTGAAGTGACTCATGTGGCCTGCACAGAGAGTGGCAGGCTGCACCTGTTTCCGTACCTCTGTGCAATCCACCTGTGTGCTCTCCCTGGAAGGCAGGGGACTTCAAATAGTGCTAGTCGTCTGGGCCCAAAATGGGCAGTGCAGTCACAGAGCCTTCCCGGACCTGCCTCCTCTTCCCACGGGTCTCGGACTTGGGCCGGCGTCGGCCTGCTCACCCCTGTGCTGTCGTGTTATGAAGGCTGGCGGCTGCCCCTCCGGCAGAACCCTCTGGGCTGGGCATGGCTCTCTGTGATCACCCAGGCTGAGAGGGCAGTCTCAGGGCAGGGAAGGTACTAGACCCAGGAGCAGGCACCTGGGTGTGCAGCTGACTCAGCACCCGGTCCCCCACAGGGACACAGGCAAGCTGCAGGCCCTCTGTCACACAGGGATGCTTGGCCCTCAGGGTGAGCCATTAGAACTGCGCAACTCTGAATCTCTGACTGCCCACCATGGCTCTAGGACGGCCCTTTGTCTCCAGGCCTGCGGGCCACCTGCACAGGGGGGAAAGGCTCTCACAGGCCCACATGGAGCTTTCTAAAATGACACGCCAGTGCTCCCCCAAAGGAAGAAGGAGGGGCTCCTTGAGCATTCAGATTCGGCAGGTGGTGGGAGATATAAGCTTCCCTCTCTTGCTCATCCTTGATCCTGTCCTGACCCAAGGCAGTCTCCTGAAGGTGCCTACCTTTCTTAAGCACTGGCAGGAAGCAGCCAGGTCTCACCTGAGGGCCTGAGTCTGGCACTAAGACCGGCCCTCCCCTCCCCCACGCCCCGCAGGTGCGCTAAGTCCTGTCCTGTGCAGGAGATGAAGCTGGACATGAGAGGAGGTGGTCCAGTGTCATTCTGAGGGCTTTGCCTTCATAGCAAGGAAGTTTGAGAGCCCAGAACAGCTAAGTGACATCGGTGCTCCCCGAGGCAGTGATGTCACCCTCAATACCCAATGAATTTACACCTTTTAACTTCCTCAATCATCTCAGATCCATATCATTAAGTGTGATTCTGGGAAGATGCCTCGACATTCTAAATTATTTGTCAGCCTGGCACAGCAAATAAACATTTGTGAAATCCATTTCCAAAGATGTTAACACTGGTGAAACCATGTGCCCCCAGAGGGATTATACAAATTTCCATGTCAAATATTTGAGGTAAAGCACTTGTAGAGAAACAGAGTTTTTTTTGTGTTTTGATGCCTTTCATTTCCATAAACTAGATTACTTTCTGAAATTACTTTTACACAGAGAATAGTTTCTATTGAATTCCAGTCAGCGAACTCCTCTGAGTGTGAGGTGAATAACGTATTCGGGCCTCGGGGGCCTTCCCTGATGCACGTACACCTGGGCGGGTGAGGAGGGCAGACCAAGTTGAGATGTTATCTGTAGATAGCTGTGTGCCCAGATCTGCTGTCTCACAGTAATTGCTAAACAACTAACTCATTTGAGGCCTGACAAGGAAGCCCTGGGCTTCGCCCCCTCCTCTCCTACCTGCTAACAATGACCCCACTCTGTTGTTGGCTGGAGACTTGCTGGCAGGCAGCCGCTTGCCGCAGCGAGGTTCTCCCATAGTCAAGTTTTATCTGCTTCTTGCAAACACTGATTCTGCCAAAAAAATTCACACACAAAAAATTTGATCCCAGCAAACATTGTCCTATTGTCCCAGTCCCGTTGAGCCACCAAATTAAAACAGACCTCATTTTCTTAAAGGGAACAAGCAAAAAAGTTATTGAAGAGCTGAGTAGGAGAGGGCTGTGAGGTTAAATGTTGCGTGAGACAAATGGCACTTCTGAAAGGCGGGGGTGTCCAGCCACTGTTTGGGGACAGAGGCCCATTCCCCTATGGGTGGAGACCAGGAGATAATCTCTTCTGAGATAAAATCTCTGAAAATTCTTACCTTCCAAGGTCAGCAGGAAGAGTTCTCAGGTCTGGGAAATGACATTTCTTAGTAAATCTAACCTTGACCAACTTTCAAATTGCCCTGTGAGGACAGATCTCCCTGCGGGCGGCCAGGCTTGGTTTCTTTCTTCGTTTGTTTGGATTGGGGGATTTCTTTTCAAAGAAGGGGGCACAGTTTCAGGCTCGAATCCTCTGAGCGAGGTGGGAGCCACTGGAGAGTATATTATAAACTGAGCAGAGAGGTGATCGGACTCACTTATGAACAAGATCGTCCTGGCTCCTGAGGAGGAGACTGCAGGAAACGAGGGGTGGACCAGAGTGGGAGCCCAGGAGAAAGGTCAGAAAAGGCTGAATTCTACGTTTAGTTGACAATGAGCCAACTCCTTCTGGGTGTGAGAATAGAGGTGGAGCAAAAGATGCCCCCAAATTTGTTGTCCTGAGCAGCTAAAAAGATAAATTTATGGTGGACTTACATGAAAAAGCTTCAGATGGAAACCCAGATTTGGACATAACAATGCCCATTCTGAGATGCCTATTAGGAAGGAGATAAGCAGAGGGTAGGCTGTAATGGTATATAAATTTGAGAGTCATCTGTTTGTAGATGCAACTAAAGCCTTGAAACTGGATGAGAGCACTGGGGGGCAAAAGTAAAGATAAGAAGAGGTCCTGGGGCACTTGGACAGGGAGAGGTATTTGCAGCCTATCAAAATGTAAATACAAGGCAAAAATCAGATACTTTTGTGTAGAAAACATTATCTATCTGGTTACTTAATAGGCCCTAGAGAATTAAAAGGCCAGTGTGTATCTTTGTCAAGGTCACAAGGACATGGTCACCTCCCGAGGGCTACAAGGAGGAAGTGCTATCCCTCGTCTTCCAGGCAGGGTCACTGGAGGAGGAGAGGAAGCCGCCGCAATCAGGTGTGCAGATGAGGAGGACCAGGTGTGCAGAGAGGTCACCTAGGGTCAAAGAGGAACCGAAAGAGAAATAGACCAAAGCCCAAGGAGCAACACCTGCTCTGCACTTGGCTGGACGGAGGTCTCCTAGCCACCCCGCCCCTTCCATCTCCATCTCCCTCAGCTTTTTCAACCACCAGACTGAAACTCCAAGAGGGTAGAGACGTTGTGTTCACTGCATCCTTAATCACTGAAACTGCGCCTGGTCCACAGCAGACGCTCGGCAATGTCGCGTCAGATGAGAGGACAGTGCCCAAAGGGCAGTGAGAGCTGGCAGCACCAGTGCAGACTTTGTATGAGTTTCATCTTCCCTCCTAGCTGCAGCTATTTGAACTACAAAATGGAAATCATAGCTACTTGGATAGGTTGCGCCAATTAAAATTGAATGGGCTATGGGAAGCGAAGGCGGGTGGATTGCCCTGAGCTCACAGGTTCGAGACCAGCCTGAGCAAGAGCCAGACTCTGTCTCTAAAAAGAAAAATAGCCAGGCATTGTGGCTAGTGACTGTAGTTCCAGCTACTTGGGAGGCTGAGGTAAGAGGATCACTTGAGCCCAAGAGTTGGAGGTTGCTGTGAGCTATGACGCCATGACTACCAAGGGTGGCAAAGTGAGACTCTGTCTCAAAAATAAATAAATAAAAATAAAAAATGGAATGGGGTTGCTTTTGTGAATCATCTAGTGTATGATGGGTGTGTGAGGAAGTCACTTCCAGACACAGAGAGCTGAGGCAGAGAAGTCCAGCTCTGGCCTTAGTGATGCAAACTAGCTCCTGGCGTGACCCTCCCCAGTTGGCCTCACCCCCTCTGAAGAAAGCACGTTTAAGTGAAGGGAAGGCTTGTCTCCTGGGTAAGCAGACTACCTTGTAGGTGCAAATAAAGTCACTTCAGAGCAGTTTAGCAGTCAGCACTGACTCGCCCAAAACGTCTTCCAAACACCGCAGGATTTAGTTGACAGCAAACAGCTCGCGGGCCTCTCTCAAAGGCAGAATTCCAGTTCGTATTTTCTGGATGCTAGTAGTTCGGTAAAGACAGTTAAAGATGGCAGACCTGAGCTGGAGACCCGAGCAGGCCACTGGGCCTAGGCTGGCGCCAGGCAGTCCTGGATTTCCAGTTTTCTCCCGGGGAGAGATTATGCTTCGCAGTTGCGGCCCGACACCAGCACACTCCCTGCAGGCCGGCAGCTCTGGAAGGGCGCGGGCACCTCAGCCACACCTGTGCCCCATCCCCACCCTGTCCCGGCAGCCCCACAGGCATTGCCCTCCGTCTTCCCCTCTGCTCTCCCGCGTGCCTCCCTCGCCCCTTCCTTAACCACGCACTACCTCAGTCTCAGCCTAGGAACCAAAGCCGCAGGGGGACCTCAACAGACTCTTTTCTTGGGAAAACAAGTATTAGAATGATCTTAGGACAAAGACATTTGAGAACCAATGTCCTAATGTCTTGCAAAAACTTTTCAGCAAATGTGAAAAGGAGCAAGATGCCTCGGCTCGAGCCTGGGCCCCAACGGTGGGCTCCTGGCTGAGAAGAACAGCTGAGCCCGCTGGTAATGAAGTTGGCTTTCAAGGGACTGCCTGCCACTTACTGTACCTGACAAAACCTTCCTCCCACCAGCCCTCCTCCCACAATGGAGGAAGCGTGGGGTACCTCGGTCCCTCCCTCCAGAGGCCCACAGCCCCCGCCCTGCCCTCCTGCATAGGGCCTAACTCCTAGACCCCTCAATAAGGAAATGGCTGTCCTTTCCATGAAGCGTCACATTTGGAAGCGTGGTCTGTGTTTTCCAGGTAATTAATTGGCTGTGAAAACAAATATCTAAAGAAAGCAAACTTTTCTCAGGGATGCAAATGATTGTGGATATTCTGTGTTTTATAGAGAGGGCTCAACACTGCTGGTCCCGTGAATGGTTTATTACATGCTGAACCGTCAGAAATTTAGCCTCACTCCCAATCAACATGAGCGATTTGTAATCACAAACTTTGTGACAGAAAGACAAATGCGGAAATCTCAGGACCAAATGAGGCATAATTAGTATCCATACAGGAAACTCTCCAGTGACCTGGCAATTTGCAGCTAGGGAAGGACACATGGGGCATTGTCTTAACAACAAGTTTGTCAAACGTGTAATTAGCCACCGGCCACCAGCCACCTTCGCAAACCAAATTTGAGCCCCTGCCAATCACAGGCTGGCCTGCGGCTCCTCTTGGGTAGAAACAACTCTGGGCGGAAGCTTAGGGGGACATGCAAATGCAATCCGCACCAGGAGGGCAAACTTCTGTGCCTCTCCGGCTTTGCATTTGAGGAACTCACAATATTTTTCCTCATTTTAATCAGGGGTCAGTTTCACTCAAGTTACTTTCTGAAGTGGGAAGTTGGGGCCTTTCTTTATGTCACAGTTAGTGACGGCTATAAGATTGTGGCCCATAGGAGGACGACCTTGAGGCTGACAATTAGACTTTCCATCGTAAGGAGTTGATTTCAAGCACCTCCAACAAGGAGAAATATTCAGAACTCCAAGACTTGGAGCCTCACACCACCAGCTCAGTAAGGAAAAGCTCATGGTCCCACCTCCTAATTCCAGCGTTACAGAAAGAATTAACTAAAAAATATTGTCTCTGCAAATAAAAAATAATAGTACATCCAATTAAGCATGACCAGTAAAGATTAAAGGTGGCTCTTCTTTCTGGACATATTTGTCAATTCGCTCTAGGACCAATATAGACTATTTCTCTCAGGAGGTAAGATTATAAAGGAAGAAAAACACCCTCAGAGCTCAGTTGGTAATTAATCTTTACATATGACTTCCTCATAGTTCCCGTAATTATCAATATTCAATCATGCATTAAAAATGGATTTTTCTTTGACAGAATTTAGCTGTTTCTAAGACTTACTATATCAAACTAACTTATAATGTAGTCACAGAGCTTGGCCTTGCAAACCTTCATTACATTTTTACCAATCTTTTAGTGAAAAGTTACATACAAACAGATTAATAATAGCCATTTCAGCAAAATCAACATGCAAAAAACAATATCAAAAGCAAACAAAAGCATGTCAACCAACTGCAGTGTGTGGGCTTTATTTAAATTCTAATTTAAACCAACTAAAAAATTTGTGACATTTTTGAAATGACTGAAACTTGAACACTGGCTAGATGTTAATATTAAGAACTGCTTCTTAATTTTTAGGTATTATAATTATATTATGGTTATGCTTAAATATTTATGGATGAGCTGATATCTAAGATCGGCTTTAAAATAATATAGGAAGGAGTAGATGAGGGTGTACTAAAACAATATTTAGTGTTGCTATATGTACATAGAAGATTTTTTTAGTCTCCTTAGCCACATATAATTTTTCATAGTTTTTTGAAAAAATTAGAACTGACGCAAAGTGTCAACACAAGCATTGCCTCCCTAAAGATTGTCAAGGAGCAATCACTTAATAAAAGCAAGAGTGTGTCTTCCTGATTATTTATTTATTTGTTTATTTTATTTTTATATAGATTTTTATATCACTCTGATGTCCTGGCTAGAACGCCGTGGCATCATTATAGCTTGAAGCAATCTCAAACTCTCGGGCTCAGGTGATCCTCCTGCCTCAGCCTCCAGAATACCGGGGACTACAGCTGGCTACCACATGCCTGGACATTTTTTTTTTTTTCTATTTTTAGTAGAGACAGGGTCTTGCTCTTGCTCAGGCTGGCCTTGAACTCCTAAGCACAAGCAGTCCATCCGTCTTGGCCTCTCAGAATGCTAGGATTATAGGAGTGAGCCACTTCACTGGGCTGAGTGTTTTTTTTTTAAATAATCAAAACTTGGAGGTGTCAAACCAAAACTTGCTTATTGCCACTATATTTGCTTTGGTTTGGGTAGAGTTCCTTCAACTCCTTGAATTTGTTACTAATAATCATATCAGGATCATTTGCCAGATTCCTGGATTCTCTTGAAGGGTTGCACGATTTGGGAACCCTGGGCCCACATGGCCGTAGCAGGTGGGAGCTACATGGAGGCCATGCTCTGTGGATGAGACAAGACTCCCAGGTCACCGGTCCCTAACAGGCCCGCTTAACCCATTTCTATTATAATGTCTGTGTGCTTGGGCTCCGACACTACTCTTAGAACAGCCCTATGGGGTTATTCAGTGACCCTCTTGCCTACAGACAAGGGCCTTTAAATCAGTTTTTCAGCAACTGTCATGTTATAAGAAGCCACATTTTCCAGGCCAAGTCCCTTTTGTCAACAGGGCACTATTCACACCTATAATTTCAGCACTCTGGGAGAACGAGGTATGTGGATTGCCTGAGCTCACAGGTTTGAAACCAGCCTGAGCAAGAGCAAGACTGTGTCTCCAAAAATAGCTGGGCGTTGTGGCAGTGCCTGTAGTCCCAGCTACTTCGGAGGCCAAGGCAAGAGGATCTCTTGAGCACAAGAGTTTGAGGTTGCTGTGAGTTATGATGCCACAGCACTCTACTGAGGGCAACACAGTGAGACTCTGTCTCAAAAAACAAAAAACAAGACACTATTCTCTGAACACTCTAGGCTGGTGGGAACCTTGAAGACCATCTGGTCCAGTGTTCCCCAGCCCTGGCTATACATTAGAGGTCATCCAGAAGGATTTAAAAAATTCTGATACCTAACCTTTGACTGAGGCCTTTAAATCAGACTCTCTGGTGGGAGAGACACGTACATTCATCTGGCCCTACCCCGCCTGGCAATCTGCCTGACACCACAGCCGTCTCGGGCCTTACCTTTCACGACTGTCTGGGTGTGTCCTACACGTGCGACTCACACCTGCAGACACGTCCTCTGCCTGTTACCACCCTTTCAAGGCCTGAAATGCCACTTCCTAATAAAGTCTTCTTGAGCCCGTGCCCTACTTCTGATCCTTCATACCAAGCCATTAATAACTTTCCAATGACCTCTGTTTTACCCGATGTTACAGCTACTTTATACACCTGCCTTTCTGCATAATAAGATGTACACACTAGATTTTAACCTTCTAGGGGCCAGGAGGGATAATGAGGGATATGTCCTCCTTATGTCACCCCCTCAGAGCCAGCGGAGTGAGCGCTCTGAACTTCATGCTCTTCACAATGCACGCTTGTTCGTTTTTTGTTTTGTTTTATTGATTTACTGGGGGATGGGGGACAGGTATTACTTTCCTTTCTGAACTGGGGTATTATAGTAAGAAGAGTATTCTATTTAAAGTCCTTTGGAGTTGATGGCAGAGAGGAACCAGAAGCCCAGTTTGCTGGGTCTCACACCAGCCTTCCTTCTTCTCACTGGCCTGCTCTGTGCGTGAAGCTATTAACCTTGGATGGGATTATGCTAGTCACAAGGGCAGGAATATTGAGGATGGAAAAGGACTGTATTTTGTCAGAAATCTAGCAGCCTGGAGACTGCCCTGCTCAGCACCTCCTTCCGCTCCCCCTGAGACCCTGGTGTGCCCCGCAGGGCCGGCACAGAGCAGGTTCTTCTCAGTGAGTGGCAATTGGCTACTGGTGCTCAAGTGTCTGGCCAAGTACCAGTGCAAACTGAGCATCCGAGTGCTGGGACTGCAGCTGCTGGTCCACTGGGCCTTAGGGAAAGCCTAGGGCAGCAGCACTTGCTACACTTTAAATCAGGGAACCTTTTCAGAAATGGAGGAAAGCTATAGATAGACTCCCCCTCTTCAAAAAGGGATGCACACATCCAAATTTTGTTCATCATTTCAGGGCTTCTGTGGTCCCTCTGAAGCTCATCATTCATAGCCCCCGGCTAAGACATTGCCCACAACAATCGAGTGACCTGTGCACTTAAGATTTAGAGCACAGGGCGGCGCCTGCGGCTGCGTGAGTAGGGCACCAGCCCCATATACCGAGGGTGGCGGGTTCAAGCCCGGCCCTGGCCAAACTGCAAAACAAAAAAATAGCCAGGCGTTGTGGCGGGCGCCTGTAGTCCCAGCTACTCGGGAGGCTGAGGCGGGAGAATCGCCTAAGCCCAGGAGTTGGAGGTTGCTGTGAGCTGCGTGACGCCACGGCATTCTACTGGGGGCAAAAAAGTGACTCTGTCTCTACAAAAAAAAAACAGATCTAGAGCACAAAGCACCAGCATCTGTGGCACTAGGCTTCCTGCACAGCAGACTCTGACTAGCTGGGGTGTGTGGCATTGGACAAATTACATAATCTGTGGCTTCTCCTTTTCTTTCTTTTTTTTTTCTTTTCAAGACAAAGTCTCACTCACACAGGCTGGAGTGCAGAGGTGCCACCATAGCCCACAGCGTCCTCAGACTCCTGGGCTCAAGCCATCCTCCTGCTACAACCTCCTGACACCTGACACAACACCCCGCTAATCTTTCAAGTTTTGGCAGAGACGGGGTCTCACTCAGCTGGTCCTGAGCTCAAATGATCCGCCCACCTAGGCCTCGCAAGAGCTCGAGGATTACAGGCATGAGCCACCGTGCCTGGCCTGCTACTCATTTTCTTAGACCTAAAGTAAAGATGTTACCTTATTTACCCATAAGATTTTTGAGGAGATTAAAAATGAGACACTTGTTTTTTTAATTGTTGGTATACTGTAGGTGCTCAATAAAAGTTATGTCTATCTCCTGAAGCAGAAAGGACTAGAATTCCAGCTAACTGGTTACTAGCCCAGGAGAACAGGGACAGCCAACCAATTTGACTTGTCTTTTTGGTCAACCAGAAGTCTAAGCAAATCAGAAGACTTAAACCAAGGTCACGCCCTCAGGGGCAGGACGGTGTCTTTTCCTCTTTGCAAAACAGAGGTGGTTTGGCACCTTTGAATTGCAGCTGAAGGCAAACAAAGCCCTTGTGAATCCAGAGAAGGTAGCTGGGACCTGGCAGATGGGTGAATCCTATTCTTACATTACACGATGGTCCTTTCTCCAGTATCACATTCCAAACAAGAAAATTAAATTAAGCATTGTTTAAAATGCCTCAGACAATAATATACATTTGTATTAAATGAATTTAGTGTCATTTTCTTGTTTGGAGTGGAAGGTGGGAAAACAGAGAAGAGGCAGGAAGAGTAAATAGCTAACTTGATTAATCCTGTTGAGGCAGAGGACGGACCCACACGAGCGATTTTTGCGTGTGTTTGGTTAATATTTTACTGAAAATTGCTGTTAGCTCGAACTGATCCAAATCAAAGCCCACTGTGTAATACAGCCGACAACTTAATAGCTAAAGTATGGGACGGCAGGCTTGACACGATCTCATGTTACCCAGGGAAATGGAAAGAATCACAGAAAAATCAAGCGGGGGTAGGAGCTGGAGACTTACAATCCAGCAGAGGGAGGTTCAAACCAAGTAGGGAGGTGGAAGCTTGGCGGGCAGAGGACGGTCCTGGGGCCTGTTCCCCTGGGAGTCGGCAGCTGTAATTCCTGAAGGACAGGAGCGTATCTGGAGGGGCTGGGAGAGAACTGCAAGGCAAAGCCCCAACCCACCCTCGAGACCCATGGCTGTCTTGTTCCCCAGGGCTGCCCTTGGCCTGCATTATCATTTCCCCTGGGGAGATCTTATCTTTAGCCTTAGGAGAGAGGGCTATTTTCATTTCCTGTCACAGGGGCATGGAGGGGCTGAGAGCAGGGTCCAGAGAGGAGGCCGCTGTGCCCATGGCGTTGGGCAAAGGGAGGCAAAGTCCCCAAGGACGGGGCCGCCACTGCAGGGCCCGCTGGGCCAGGGTCTGAGACTCCCCTGTCTAGAGACAGCACAGCCAGGAAAGCGAGGAGCTTCTGTTCACTGTCCGAGGGGCACAGGCTTTGGATCCTGGCAGTTTATGGTTGGAATCCTGATTTGCCACAATGAGCTATGAACAGAAAATCACGTGCGGAAGATGAAGGCTGTGGTAGAGGGCGGAAGATGGATGATATCTGTACAGCGTTTTGCACTTTTCCTTCCAGCACCAGGATACAAATCTGTATTTACTGTCGTTACGACTCCCAGAGAGTCTCAAGTTCCCATCCGAGAAATGTGGGCCTAGGCGAGAACTGCTCGCATTCGGCTATTCAGACCACAGCCACATCTACCCACGCGGACTTCACGTGGCTTACAAGGTGAAAAATAATATCAAATGGAGCCATTCAAGATAAAAATAGGACAGAGAAGTCTGGGGAGGCAGAGGAAGCTGGTCTTCAAGGAACTCTCGGAGAGGAGCTAATTAGTGCTGCCCAGAATTGATTTTGGCTTTAAATCTCTAGGTAACCAGGGCAAGGAGGAAAGCATGTTGGGCTGCGTGGTGCCCTTCTTCCCCTCAGCCCACACACACAACTAAAGAGAAACTATTTCCTGGGAACTAGTTTCCAGGAGAAATTTAGAATGTGGGTTTCTCTTGTTTGTTTTTGCAGTTTTTGGCTGGGGCTGGGTTTGAACCTACCACCTCTGGCATATGGGTCCGGCGCCCTACTCACTGAGCCACAGGTACCATCCAATAATGTGGGTTTTCGAATAGAGTATAATATACTGGGTAACAGGATAGTGTTTTCGAATATGGCTTTAAATATTCAAAGAGGTCTCTGCCCCCACTATATCCACCGTCAGGTCACAATGCCTGGGGTAGCTCAGCACTAAACATTTTGCTTCCTCTTGACAGTGTTTAATAAAGGGAGAGAATGAATAGCGAACTGTCCTTTAGATGTCCCTCTAAAATTCTCTAGCTGGTACTGGGTCTCTGTCAAGTCATGACAGAAATCTCCAATGACTGTCAGTAGTTAATGACCTCCAAGGGTGGTCATTAAACTCAGTGAGAGCCGTCGGCATGTCCAGATTCCAGGGTACCCAGGACACCTTCCACCAGCCGGACCTGCTGAAAGATATTAGCACATCAGTACAATGAGGGTAGAGAAAAGAACAGAACATGGAGCCAAAGGGAAAACTCAGCAGTTTTTTATTTTAACAAGCTCTACAAACACCACGTATCATGAAACAGTAGCCCTTTCACCCACAACTTAAAACCAAAGGGGAAAATGTATGTAACCACTACTTCAATGGTAGCCACTAAAATGAATCTGTAAAAGCTATTCGTGAACTTATTCTAGTCAGTTATTGCAATAATTGGCAAGCATAGGCATAAATTCTAATCTTCTGAACAAATTTGGGAGCCTATAAACAGTTTTGCAAAAAAATACTTTTTTTTTCATCCATTCACCAAACATTTGTTGGCACCTACCATATGCACTGTTTTAAGCCCTTGGGGTATGTCAGTGAACAAAACAGTGATTCCCTTCCCTGGGTAGACAACATCTAATAAGTAAGTAAAATATGTAATGTTAGGAGACGATAAATGTTGCGGGGGGGGAGCAAGAATAGGGATAGTTGGGACACGGGGATGAGGGGTCAGGCCGAGTACAGTTTTGAACAGTGGTGAGAAGGTAACATCTGAGCAAAGGCCTGAAGGAGGTGATGGGGGTGTGGGTGCCTGCACATGAAACTGGGTTTCCCGATGATTTGGACTCGATTTCAACATATCCAAGTCTCACCCTCCCGTCTTCCCACAAACTGCCGGCCACTGCTGCTTCCATCCTAGTGAATGGCATCGCATTCCTCTATGGATCCAGTGAGAAAACAAGGCCCAACAGACTGAGATGGGGCACAGTGGTCAAGGGAGTGAGGGCTTGGACCCCAGCTGCCGGGTCCAACTCCCAGCTCTGCCATTTCCTGGCTACGCCTCTGTCTTCTCAGGTAGAAGTTGGGAATAGTTAAGCTACTGCCCACCACGTAGGCTTACTGTGCAAGGCCAAATGAATCCCTGCTATGAAGCACCTAGGCCAGTACCAGGAATATAAAAGGGTTCAAACTCCCCCAAAACAATTGCTGAGTCCTACTGCATTTTTATCTCCTAAAAATGCCCAACAAATCCACCCATCTCTCATCCTAGCCCAAGCTACCTGCCATCACCTTCCCTGCTTCAAATCTTCCCATAGTTTCCCTTGTAATCTGGATGAGCAAGACTCTGATGTGGCCAAGAGGCCCTACATGGTCACCCTGACTGCAAGCTCCTCCTCCCACCTCTGCTTCCTTCCACAGAGTGGCCACTGCTGTCACTCCCCAGCTGTCTTCTCCTGCAGAGGTGCCGCTCACATCCCTCAGCTCTCAGCTAGAACATTCACATGTCTTCCTCCAGGCAGCCTTCCCTGACTCCCTCCACTGGATCAAATCCCATGTTATTATACATCGTCCTAACACTACGTGCCTGCCTTTGTAGATGTTGACAGAAATTGTGCTCGTGTTTCTCCTCCCCACCAGGTTGTAAGCTCTCTCGGCCCATGCCTGTCTTTACATACTGTTATGTTCCCAGTGCTGGGAACAGCTGGTTCTCTGGTGTAGATTCTCCAGGAATGACAGGGTCCGCATATAAGTATCTGTCGCCCGGGATGTATGACTTGTACCCCAAGTGCACAGTCCTCAAAGAGGCACCGTCAAGGTGTCCAGTTAAGAAACGGTACTATCGGCTTGGCGCCTGTGGCTCAATGGGCTAAGGCGCCAGCCACATACACCTGAGCTGGCAGGTTCGAATCCAGCTTGGGCCCGCCAAACAACAATGACGGCTGCAACCAAAAAATGGCCGGGTGTTGTGGCGGGTGCCTGTAGTCCCAGCTACTTGGGAGGCGGAGGCAAGAGACTCGCTTGAGCGCAGGAATTGGAGGTTGCTGTGAGCTGTAATGCCACAGC
>CAUYON010007003.1:0-11914 GCA_963573935.1 Arctocebus calabarensis
ACAGCTCACAGCAACCTCCAATTCCTGGGCTCAAGCGAGTCTCCTGCCTCCACCTCCCAAGTAGCTGGGACCACAGGCGCCCGCCACAACGCCTGGCCATTTTTTGGTTGCAGCCGTCATTGTTGTTTGGCGGGCCCAGGCTGGATTCGAACCTGCCTGCTCAGGTGTACGTGACTGGCGCCTTAGCCCGTTGAGCCACAGGCGCCGAGCCTCCAGTCCTACTTCTTAACCCCTCCTTAAAAACTATGTAGAGCTATTCTATCAGGCATTCTTGTAGAGTAGGTCTGTTGGTGACAAAGTCTTAATATTTTAATCCGAGAACGGCTTGATTTACCCTTCATCCGTGAAGGATATTTTCACTGAGTATAGAATTTACATAGTATGTAGCATTTACATTTCCCAGGGAATTCACTACCTATCATTCTCCAGATCCCAAAGTCTCCTCCTTCTCTCCCCCTTTCAGAGTCTTATGTCTGTTTTGTGTTTAATGTCCAGAGTTTTCTGTTGTACTTTGCAGGAGAAATAAGGAAAATTATGTCTATCCCGTCTTCCCTCTTATCAAAAGGACAAGAGGTCTTTGAATTAGTTTCTTTTCTTTCCTGTTTTTATTCCCCCTGATCCTTATTACTCCTTCCTGGGATCACATTACCCACTAAACTATCTTCACATAAACCTTTGGGGGAACCAAGGCTAAGACAGTGGGTACTGGAAGTAGCCCTAGAAATCCTGGAAGTTAACATTTTGGAACTATCAATAACCCCTGGGATTTAATAGCATCACAATTATTCAGGCCTTCACTTGTGGTTAACCAGGATCAGGTACAGATGGGCACCAAAACTCTGGGCTATGCAGTGACTGTAGCTCTTGACCAGCCTGAGGATAATAGTAATTAGAAAGATTGTGGGTTAGTCTGGCTCATCTTAACTGCTTGAGAATCCTTAAAAACAACAAATGAGCCAGGCACAGTGGCTCACACCCGTAATCATAGCACTCTGGGAGGCCTAGGTGGGTGCATTGCTTGAGCACAGGAGTTCAAGACCAGCCTGAGCAAGAGTATGACCCCGTCTCTACTAAAAATAGAAAAACTAGCCAGACATTGCGGCAGGTGCCTGTAGTCCCAGCTACTTGGGAGCATGAGGCAAGAGGATCCTGTTCTGGCTTTGGGAATCCTTGTATGGCCTTGGCTTCCCAGATAGGAAAATCTAAGTCTGAAATACATAAGTAAGTGGCCCAAGGTCATGCATTTTTTTAACTCAACTTTTTTATTTTGAAACAATGGAGTTTCCCATGCAGCTTGAAGAAATCATACAGAGAAGCTCGGCGCCTGTGGTTCAACGGGCTAAGGCGCCGGCTACGTACACCTAAGCTGGTGGGTTGAGCCCAAGTGAGGTTTTGAGGTTGCTGTGAGCTATGACACTACAGCACTCTACTGAGGGCAACGGAGTGAGACACTGTCTCAGAAAAAAAAAAAAAGACAGGCCTAGATCAGCCAACTATCAATTCAAGGCAGAGGTGGGCAGCATCTACAGCAGTATCTGAGAATACCTTCATCTCCTGAAGCTGCTTAGCAGAACGTGCTGCAAATTAGGTCCAGAACCTAATTACAAGAGTAAAAGAACTGCAGGGGAAACTGAAGGCACAGCCACAAGACAGACTCCTGAGATAATTAGGCATCTCCGAGGAAACAAGTGGAACCCTGAGACCCAGAGTTGGGACAGCTGGGTAAACTAGCCTGAGAAAACTGGACCCCATAGTCCTCTCGACACTCGAGGCTTTTAGACCTTTCCCCTTCCCCTTTATAGAAGAGAGGAGTGTCCCCTTGCCTAGAGACCCTGAAAAGACCCTTGCTGAGGCTGGTGCCTCACAAGTTGATGCCTGTTCTTCTCAAGATCTGCCCTTACAGCTTCTCATTCCCTCCAGGATGACAAACAGCATCAGCTCTGGGCACAGCCCAAGCGCTGAAGTACAGCTGCGACTCTGGCTGGAGAGAGAGTTTTCACACATATCTTTTCTCCCTCTTGCAAGACCCCGCTGAAAAGTAGACTCTCGTGGGGGCTCACCAGCAGAATGTAAAGATGCGTAGGGAAGAATTTATTGACAGGAGGATCCTCACCTGTGACCTGTTCCATCAGGGATACTGGGAGCCATCCTAACACTTGGGTGGATTAGGCCCTTGAAGCTTGAATGCGGTGATGTTTTATGACAGATAAGGGGAAGATGCTAGAACTGCTTCGGCATAACGTTGAGAAAGGAGCCAGAAGGTATAAAGAGACAAGATGGCTAACAGGATTTATTATATGAGACGGGTGAATCCAACCTTCCCTGAGACAATAAGCAACCTGCTATGGAGGGTCACGCCAGGACGGAAGGAGAGTAACCAGACTCTCTGCGCAGCCTGGGGCAACTAACCTCCACAGGCTACTGTTCCGAAGCGTCAGCCTCAGGATTGTTTTCAACACCCAGCGTTTAGCTGAGCTTCCTCCACAGGTTGATGCATGGATAGTTTATTTTGGAATGGGACCCCAGGGAGGAGGAGTGAGGATCAGAGGGAATAAAAATAGGAAAGAAGGGGAGCTGACACAAAGACCTGCTATCTTTGTCAGGAGATGCTGCTGCGGGACCAGAATGTCCAGTGTCAGTGGAGGTGGTGAGGCCCAGTCCCATGGGACCACTACATCTCCAAAGGCCAAGTGGACGGATTTACTGAGCTAGCAAGGCCAACTGGAAACTGAGGACTCACTCATTAGCCTTGACCCAGGCTCTGCTTTGGAAACCCAGACTCATGTATCCCTGCAGCCCACAGAGGTTAAGACAGCCCCAGTCCTTTTTACAGGTGAGAAAACAAAAACTCCAAGACGTCACTCAGGAGACGTCAAGCCCTGTGGCCTCGTTCTGACCTTCCTCAGACTTTTACAGGGCAAGGCCAGGAGAGTTAACAGCGTCCTTTCTCCTACTCTCTCTATGTGACCCCTTTGTGGTTTTAAATTCCACTGCTTGCTGAAAGGCTTGTCACCTGTTGTAAGTACAGAACTCATTATTACTATCAATAGTAGTAATGGATAATTAAACAACAAATCCACTAATCTCATTAAGCCACTTATTTAATTAATTTATTTTAATTCGTGTAATTAGTTAATATGATAATGCTTTCTTTCATCCAAAGACAGCCTGCAGGCTTTCCAAGCATGGCATATTACTATTAATGGATTTTCACACATTGAAAAAGGAGTTTGGGGAGTTGCTCAAAGTCATAGAATTGCCGGGTGGAGGTCACTTAGCCTGCAGGGAGGCCCACTGCTCTATATCTAATGACTGTTCTCCCCCATCTGGAGCTACTAACGTCTAAGGGGCTTTCTCGCCCTTGCACTTGCCTGGAAAGCCCTCTCTCCTTTCCCCCTGAGTAGGCCAACCTTCAGGACTCAGCTTAGGGGTCACCTCCTACAGGAAGCCCCCTGACCTTGCCTAGCTGGGCTCTGCTAAGGTACTCTGCCACACTCGTGGAGTGCCTACTGCTTACAATGCAAATCCTTTGTGAGAAGAGGATGAGTTATGACTACAGCATCAGCAGCCGTAAACACAAAAACCACCATCATTCACCAAGCATCTCTTCCAAGTCCAGCATTTTCCTAAGCACATTGCAAAGATTGAAAGCCACTTTCGATCTTCCCTCGACATCCAATGGTGGGAATTGTTTCCCCATTTATTCTGGAATAAGGCAACAGAAGCTCCGGGCAGTCAGATACCTTGCCTAGAGCCACCCTACAGAAATGGGATTCAAACTCATGTTCAGATGGTGGTAAAGTCTGCGACCCTCACTACTCTGCCAGACGCCCCTCATACTCACTTTTGCTGCCTCCACTCCTAACAGCCGTCCTGCTTACTAAATACTCACATAACGAATGAACGCCCCAAATGCTCCCATAATAAATCTGGGTCTCACAGTGAGAGAAACACAAAGAACCCATGGCTGAAAGAGGAGTGACAGTGACAGGGTCAAAGGAAATCTGTTATGATATTGATCTTTCACGGTAATGTTTAAGGACATAAAAATTTTCAGTACTGATGATGGAATTACATTTTATTCTAAGACTTAAAAACACAAACAAAAATAATAATTCCATTAGTGGTTAAAAATGACAATTCTGGTGAGTATGAATTTTATTGCTATGGCAACCGGAAAGCCTAGAGATAATAAATAAGAAGTTCTTGCCTGCTGTGAGGAGTCCGTTTTGTTGCCGATACTCCATCAAACATAATTCCATTAATAGTTAAAAATTGTAATAATACCCTTGACAATAATTTTTATTGCTATACCTGTAAAACATGAAGGTAAGAAATAATTCTGTCAACTGCAAAGGGGTAACAATAAAGCAACTATATTAGGGAGAGGCCTGTGGTTTACTTTCAGTGTGACTAGCGTCTGGATTTGGAGTTGTTAACAGCTATAACGGTGATTCAAAAGGTGTTTTGAGTATATGCTATTTCTCTCTTCCATTTCTAGAGTCCTCATGGCATAGAAAGAATGTGCTCAGAACCAGGTTGCTGGTAGCTTTGCCACTATCTTGTGACCTACCCTGGTACTCAGTCTCCCAATCTGTTAAATGGGACAATATAGATTCTGTTTCAGTTTAGTCTAATATCTGGGGATACAGCCTTGTGTGACAGAGATGGCCACATGTAGCTTATGGTTTGGGGAGAGAAGACAGATATTATCTCTTATCTGTAGCACCAAAGGAGATGGTTTTCAGAGCTCACCCAGAGGCCAATGGGCAGCTCCCATCAGCTACCTCATCCTGCAGCCCTGATGTAGGTGAATGTCAAGAAGCTCCTGCTGGAAGCTGCTTCCAGCCTCACACCAGGTGCCATGATGCCTCCAGAGAACAATATCTCTCTTTCTGTCCCATGGGAGCCTCTAAATGGCCAACTCTAACCCAGAACCATCTTGGGAAGGGGATTCTAAGAAGGTTTCCCAGAGGAAGTGGCATTTAAGTTGAGAACCAAAGGATGAGTAAGGCTTGGCCACAGGTCGAAAATAGGGATGGAAGAGGAGAAGGGAAAAGAATCCCAGGCAGTGGAGACAGCAGGTGCAAAGTCATTGGCCACTTCTGGGGATCTCCTGCACCTCAGCGGCAGAAGTCCCCACTGGTGGGCTGGGAGCAGGGTGGAGGGTGTCTCAAATGTGGTGGCAAAGCTTGTGCCAACTTCACCATGGTGCTTCCCATTTTTCATGAAAAGTTTGCCACAAATATAGCAGCTCAGAGCGAATAGGATGGTGATTCAGGCTTCACGACTCACGTTCCTCATCTCTTGTATTTTTGACAGTCCTGTCATATTCTTGACAACTAAATAATTTCTTTGCCCTCTTTGGGATTGAAGGTCAGGCGGCATCCACGGCTCCTCCTACCTGTGTTGCAGCTATATTCTCCCACAGAATCTGGCTCTTGGTTAGAAAAATATTTACAAGACAGAGCAAACACAACCAGATGTTTGGGGGTGGTGCAGGGGAGGGGCACTCTGGAGATCTCTGAGTTCAGTTTTGAACGTGCAGATTTGGGGGTATGCTGGAGACATCCAAAGAGGAGTGACAAGTGACAGTTTCTATACTGGCCTGGAACCTAGCAGAGAAGCGTGGGCTGCAGACGCAAATTCTGAAGTCATGGGACACAGGTGGTGCCTGAGGGCTCACAGTGGATGGAGATGGAGAAAGGGGGCAGGATGCACTGAGGGCTGGTGAAGGATCCTCAACTTCAAAGGAGACAGCGGGCAGGTGTCCAGAAGACCAGCAGGACAGCTGGGATTCCACTGTATCAAGGTCTTTCAAGGAGGAGAGATGTCTGGAAAACACCCACCAGTTTAGCAACCTCCATGAGAGCTTTTCATTGGAGAAAGTGGGGAAGACTCCAGTGGGAGTTGGCTGGGGAGGGAGAGGTGGAGCCAAGGAAAGGGGCAGAGAGCACGCAGCCTTTGAAGGAGCATGGCACCCAAGAGGAAGCACGAGGCAGGTGCAGCTACAGCAGAGAGGAAGGGGAAGGTGGTTATGTTTGCAAACATGGGTGGGATTTGAGCATATTTTAAAGATCCAAGAGAAGAATATGAAGGAGGGATAAAAAGGGAAACTAAGGCAAGAGTCAGGGCTAAGCAAAGACAAATGCCTTGGGGGTGGGTGCAAAACTAAGGAGGTGCTCACTCAACCCTGGGAGTGCAAGCCTCTTTAATTTCGACCCTGGAAGCCTGGCTGCCTTCTCCCTGACCAGAGCCTGGCACTGATGGCTCTTAGGGTCCTTAAGGTGACAGTTTTGGAGCACAAGGTAACTCGGCATGTGGCCCTTTCCCAGAAAAAGCTCAACAGGGGAAGTTAGAACTAAAGGCTTGCAGGAGTTGAGAAAACTTGAGAGACCATTCGCTTCTGCAGCTTTTCAGACCTTAGCTATGAGCTGCCTGCTTCAGGAACACATGGGAACCCAATAAATAACACGGGAAATAAAGCAGAAGGCTGTGGCAGAAGCCGGAAGGCAGGAGCCTTGGGCTCTGGTGGCTGCAGCACCCTGGTCCGCAGAAGCTTAAGGCTCCATGGATCAAAGAGGATTGCAAACCTCTGCACTGGTTCCCATATATTTATTTGTGACTTCATTCCATCTTTCAGCACAGCCACTGCGGGTTTGAGGGAGGCTTAGCAATGGGAAGCCTGGCAGAGCCCTTGCATCTGCAGAACCCTCTTAGCCGCAAAGGTGGACTTTGCTTTCAACTAGCCTGACACATTTAAATTAAATTTGTTTATCTCTGCCCTGCCTTGTTCCCCACGGGATTCGAGGTAGCGTACCAAGATACAGGTGAGACAACAAGATAATGACATATACAAGCAGATAGTAAAATAAGCAACAGGGAATAAAGGAAGAGAGGCTCGGACCTGAGGTGTGCTCAAAGTCCCAGCCACGTGACACACAGAGGTCACGAATTTGACTCTGAGCATCGAGCACACACAGCCAGATAATTGAGGATTCAATTGCCCAATTAGCAACAACACCATCAAGAAGATTGGAGTGAGAGCTGTAAAAACTGAATTTGGTTTGCAAAATGGTACGTGCTGCTAACACTCTAAGAATCCTCCCGTGGTATAAGTAAGGGAACCTGTCGTGGGGGAGTTCTGATCTGCTGTTGACCGGAGCTACTGGTGCCAAATGACACCTCTCTTTCAGAATATTCCTACAAGAACGGGAAGTGCAGTTTGGGATAGTTGTCCTGAGGTGCTGAGAGACTTGGGGGTCTCTATGTGACAGGAGCACCTTGCTGACTCTAAATGCTTGGGTTTTGTTTTGGAGATAGAGTCACCCTCAGTAGAGTGCTATGGTGTCACAGCTCACAGCAACCTCAAACTCTTGGGCTTAAGTGATTCTCTTGCCTCAGCCTCCCAAATAGCTGGGATTACAGGTGCCCGCCACGACGCCTGGCTATTTTTTTCTTGCAGTTGTTTAGTTGACCCCGGCCAAGTTCAAACCCGCCACCCTTGGTGTATGTGGCTGGCACCCTAACCATTGTGCTGTGGGCACCAAACCTAAACACTTGTTCTGATTCCAGAAATTCACCCAGAAGCCTTGGATTTTAATATGATTTCCTAAGTTCACCTTCTCCTCTGATGAGTATTTCCCACTGTATTTATTCATTAGTTATTTTATTCATCTTTTTTTCATTTCTTTTTTTTTTTTTTTTTTTGCTGTTATTGGCCAGGGCTGGGTTTGAACCCACCACCTCCGGCATACAGGGCCGGCGCCCTACTCCTTTGTACCACAGGCACCGCCCTATTCATCAACATTTTTAATATCAATATGCTAGTCACTTTCGCAGGAGGGCTCACTCAATCCTCAGAAAGCCTTGTGGGGAAGGTAGACATGATCATTCCCATTTTACGGATGGGAAAGCTGAGGCCGAGAGAAGTTAAAGCTCAGAGTTGCACAGGCAATGAGTGCCAAGGCTTAGACTTGAGCCTGTTCTCCCACACCCAGCCGTTTGCTGGAACTGGCTGAGCTGCATACATTAAGGCTGAGGAGCAGAGACTGCTAATGAAACCAGGGTTATGCCCAGGGACCAGGAAAACCAGACCAGGAGACCAATAGGCTTGTAGGGGCTGAAAGTGCCATCAGATGTCTTAGGACCATGGGAATCCTTGTGTGAAAAATGCAAACAATCATCCCTCTTTTGCAGGTTTGTTACTGTTCAGAACCTCATGTGCATGGGTGCAGGTTGTGCACTGCACAACTCTAAAGGGCACCATCCACAGCAGCAGCGTTAGGAATTTCTATATTATTACATTTTTCTAGCAGATAGCAAGAAACCATATCGAAGGATGGGTATATTTTCTGAATTGGCACGTAGGCCCGTGGGTCATCAGGAGTGCCGGTGTGGGCCTCACAGGGAAAGGTCTGTTCAGTGACCAGCACAGAGGAAGCATTTCCCCTCCCTTCTTCCAGAACACGAGAACCACCATGTCAGTCTGCAGCACCCTGAGTCTCGAAGATCAAATAAAACAACAGATTTTAAAGGGTTTTCAGAGGCACACTGGGCCACTATTGAGTACAAGTGTAGGGCATTAAATAACAAACAAGTTGAGAGGAAGCCCTGGCACCGAGGCTGGGCCTGACCGGCCCAGGGGACAGGTCATGGCAGTTGGGTGGGCAGGTCCTGTGCCAGAGGTGGCCCTGATACGCACACGAGACGGGGCAGAGCAGCCAGCACAGCAGCCCCTTGGGCCCTCAGAGAACAGCGGTTTGCAAAAGGGAAGGAGAGAAGGAGAAACAGCATGTCTGGGGATGGGGAGGAGAGCTGGGCAGAGCAGGAGACTGGAGACAGAGCAAGAGAGAGACAGGCCAGCGTGAGACCGAGACAGGGACAAGCAAGGCGAGACCCAGGAAAGACGCGAGTGAGAGAGAGAGTGAGGACAGGGAGGAGGAGAGAGGGGCGGGAGAGGGAGAGAGAAAGAGAGAAAGGGAGAGGGGAGTTAGGAAGAGGAGGAAGACTAGAATTCAGACCTCGGCTCGCTGTCCACTGTCTTGGGCAGGCCCTTTACCTTCCCTAGCCTCAGTTTCCTAAACTGAGTACTCCCCACTTCCTGTACGCCCCAGTCCCAGGCACCCCTTGTGCTATCACAGCACCGGGAGATGACAGGTGTCAGTTTGGAGTCTGGCTGATGGGAAGGATGCTGTGATGTTCACAAGAACAGTGAGTTTTCCTACTCGGATGACAGGCTTGTGCAGCTCCCAGCTTCGGCTGGGCTCAGGCAAGCCCCAGCTCCCATGATGCGGTCTGGCAAGAGGACTCGTGTAGAGGGGGGCTTTGTCTGGATCTAGGGGAGCGACCGCCTGCTTTCACCACATGGAAAAGCCACTCTGAAGCTCTCAGACAGCCCAAAGATGCTGCTCCCTGCTGGTGCCCCTAGCCAAGCCATTTGGGGACTTAGGAGGGATGCCAAGGAGACAACTAACTGCAGGATAGAAGCCTCAGAAACCAGATCCATGTGGCTGGTGCGTCCCTCCTATTCCCTGAGTGTGGAGAGGCCATAAAGCCATTAGGGCTCCATGTTGTCCTCAGCCCCAGCAGGGCGGGTGTTTCTGCCTTGCCAAGTGTCATGGGGCAGAGATAAGGGTTCCCCTGCAGCTGTAGAAGAAGATAGGCCACCCATAAACCGGGGTCGCCAGCAGGGCACCGGGGTGGAAAGGTAAAGGGTGGAGCCAGTGGCACCTGTGCTGTGCCAGAGACAGCATCAAGCTGGAATTCTGACCTGGCTCTGCAGCACATGGGTACCTGCTCGGGCTCTGTCCTGGGCTGAGCTCAGCCTTGCAGAAGGCAGATGGGCGGCCCTTGGAGGTGAGCCCACTGCTGACCAATAAGCAGGGCTGACAGGAACCCTGGAGGCAAAGGAGGGGGACAGGCAGACCATTTGTCAAATACTGAACCATCTCTGAGCTGAGTCCATCAGCCTGCCCCTCCCCCAGGACCACCTGGACAGACCACCCACCTCCCAGCTCGGGAGCTGCACAGCCTGCTTCAGGTCTGAGCACAGTGCCCTCATCCTGCTGGTGGTTTAAGGTTCTGAATCCCTCCCCGGCCAACGACACCGATTTCCTAAGTGTGGGTATGTCAGAGGAGGACGGCCCTGTCTTTGAAAGCAGAGCCAGGAGAGGACAGAGCAAGGAATGGCACCCCGGCCTTTCATGAAATGCTATCTTTCATTTAGTCCTAACCACAGGGTAGTGGCCCTGCTCTTTGAGGAGCAAGGCAGAGAAAAGCCAGGTGCCAAATTTCCTTCAGTGTGTCTTAAGAGACACTCTGACAAACTGCTGACAGTGAAGGGCAAAAGCCCAAAGTCTCAGCCATCCAGAGAAGGAAAAACAAACGTAGAGTAAGGGCATGGTCACGGTCATGGCCTGGGTGTCCTTGCCATTTGGATAAGCTTCCAGGGAATGTGAGAACAGGTGGCCTGAACGAAGTTGCTTTTGAGGGTGAAACACAAACTGGGTGGGGAGGCCAGTGAGCTGACAGTTTCTCTTCACGACTCTGGACGTGTCCTCAGCCATGACTTTCACCTTCCGGTTGTCAGTTTCTTTATCTGTAAACTGAGAGGCCTGGATTTGATGACCCCAATTCTAGTCCAATCCTATTCCTCCTCTGAGTCTGTGATTCTCACCCAACCTCTCGCTCACTGGATGGAAGGAACATGTGTGAAGGAGGCAATGGAGGAAGTGACCGTGCCCAGCAGGAGAGCATAGGGTTAGGAGACGGAGCTGGACAGGGCTGCCATGCATGTTTGTTGAAGTTGCGCCCTGCACAAAGGTGCTTAGCTAAAGGAGCGGGAGGGTGGCCTGGGCTCTGCTCACCAAGCTGCACACCCTGCTATGGGGCTTCATCCACCTGGGGGATGCACCTTCTTCTAATGTGCACAAACATGTCATATGGGCTAGTGGCAACACTGAACTTAAGTTCAAATCCCAGTTTTGATGCTATCTAGCTAGCTCTATGACCTCAGGCAATTTAAAGCACCTGAACTTCAGTGTAGTCTTAATACAAACTGGTCTTCTTGTTTCCTGGCAGAAATGATGTGAGGCTGAACTGAGAAAATATATCTCCTTTACAAAGCACAGAACCCGACGCACAGCAGGTCCTCAACTGAGAGAGTTTCCTTCTCACCTCCCCTCCAAAACTTGGATTTCTCCTGGGAAAAACGTTCATTAGTCTTCTGGCATTGGGAATGTCTGCCCTTTGGTAATTCCGCCCTTACAGACCATCTGCTGAGCCTCCCATCACTGTCCACCCCACTTCCAATGGTATTGTCCTAGCCTTCCATTTTCATCTTAGAATGCTGACCCAGGTAGGACATGCATCGTCCTTAAAGATGGGAAAGTCAAGATCAGACAGAAGTCTGGTGAAGGGTCACACAACAATTGTAGGAGTGGACTTCATTTTTGCATGTGAACCCAAGTGCTCTCAATGGGTGGCCCCCTCTCCCCAGTGGTTTCTGCATCTTCTCTCTCCTCTCTTCTCTCTCCACTTGAGAAATAAAGAGACTGAAGGGTCGGTATGGATCTCCAACATTCAAGCCAGAAGGCCTTGGAGAGGTCATCTGCTTCCAGCTACATATCAAGGATGCTTTAAACTTTAAAGCATCAGGGCGGTGCCTGTAGCTCATCAGGTAGGGCACCAGCTCCATATACCAAAGGTGGTGGGTTCAAACCCAGCCTCGGCCAAACTGCTAAACAGAAAAATAGCCGGGCGTTGTGGCGGGCGCCTGTAGTCCCAGCTACTCGGGAGGCTGAGGCAAGAGAATTGCCTAAGCCCAGGAGTTGGAGGTTGCTGTGAGCTGTCACCTAAGCCCAGGAGTTGGAGGTTGCTGTGAGCTGTGTGACGCCATGGCACTCTACTGAGG
>CAUYON010007006.1:0-15711 GCA_963573935.1 Arctocebus calabarensis
AGCGATTCTCTTGCCTCAGCCTCCTGAGTAGCTGGGACTACAGGCGCCCGCCACAGCGCCCGGCTATTTTTTTGTTTTGCAGTTCGGCCAAGGCCGGGCTTGAACCCGCCACCTTCGGTATATGGGGCCGGCGCCCTACTCGCTGAGCCACAGGAGCCGCCCCACTATCCTTTTTTTTCTTTTGTCAAAAACTATAGTTGTCAAAATGTTCTCACATACAGATTACATATATGTGAGCCTCCTAATGTCCCTGTGTGATAAGTAAAAGAGGAATCGCTCATTTTACAGATGAACTGAGCTTTAGGAAGACTGTGACCTGCTGAGGTTATATAGTATATCCAGTGTTATTTATTTTATTGTGGGTTTTTTTGCAGTTTTTGGCCAGGCCAGGTTTGAACCTCGCACCTGCCACCTACTCCTTTGAGGCACAGGCGCCGCCCTATCTAGTGTTATTTTATTAAAAGGAAAATGAATCCAATTCAAATTGACTGAAAGAATAAACAGTTTGTTTGCTGGCTGATGTAACTAAGAACCTGTAGAGGTAGGGATGGAGAGGAAAGAATGAGTGAACTGCCCTTAACCCACGGCTAGATCCAAAAGCTGAATGATGTCACCATCTCTCTCTTATCTCGGTCACTCAGTTGTGCTTTCCCCCACATTGCCTGTGTTCTTGAAGAGGCTTGATCCTGATTTTAGAAATATGATGACATTTGTGACCAGGCATGGAGGCTCACACCTATAAGGCTAGCACTGTGGGAGGCCAAGGTGGAAGGACTGCTTGAGCCCAGGAGTTTGAGACCAGTGTCAATATGAATGAGACCCCCTCCTCTACAAAGAATAAGAAAAACTAGCTGGGCATGGTGGTGCACACCTCTAGTCCCAATTTCTCAGGAATCTGAGGGGAGAGAACCACTTGAGCCCAGGAGTTCAAGGCTACAGGGAGCTGAGCCAGGCAGGTTGGTTCATGCCTAAAATCCTAGCACTCTGAGAGGCCCAGGCAAGTGGATAGCGTGACACCAGCCTGAGAAAAAGCAAAACCTCATCTCTAAACATAGCCAGGTGTTGTGACAGTCACCTGTAGTCCCAGCTACTCAGGAGGTTGAGGCAAGAGGATCACTTAAGCCCAAGAGTTTGAGGTTGCTGTGAGTTATGGTGCTAGAGCACTCTACTGAGGGCAACAAAGTGAGACAAAAAAAGAGTAGCCAAGTGCTATGGCAAGCACCTTGTAGTCCCAGCTACTTGGGAGGCTGAGAAAAGAGAATCCCAGGAGTTGGAGGTTGCTGTGGGCTGTGTGACGCCACGGCTCTCTACTGAGGGTGATAAAGTGAGACTCTGTCTCTATAAAAAAGAAAAAAGGCTGCAGAGCCAAAAAGGCTCCTGGACTATACTCCAGCCCCAGAGCAAGACCTCCATCTCTTAAAGAAAAATTGCTTATGCTAATTTCTGAAGGGAATAAGAAATGAACAGTACCCAGATCCTATCATGAAGTTATTTGAATTTGAGTGCAGGTTAGAAGAAGAGAGTGGGAATTAGGTGGACTTACAAATAAATAAAGTTACGCACCACATGGTAACATTTCAATCAAAAACGGATCACATCTCAGGGAATGGTCCCATAAGAGCATAATGGAGCTGAAAAAAATCCTTTCTGGTGACCTCATAGCTGATCTAACAACTTAGCACAATGCTTAATTATTCTCATATTTCTGGTGATGTTGGTATGAACAAACCTACTGCACTGCCAATTATTTAAAAGTATAGCACGTACAACTGTACACAATACATAATATTTGGTAATAATAGTAAGTGACTATGTTATGGATTTATGTATTTACTGTACTATACTTTTTATTTTACTCCTACTTATTAAATAAAAAAAAAGTTAACTGTAAAACAGCCTCAGGCAGGTCCTTCAGAAAGTATTGCAGAAGAAGGGGTTATTATCATAGGAGATGAAAGTTTTATGCATATTATTGCTCCTGAAGTCCTTGCAATGGGACAAGTTGTGGAGGTAGAAAACAGTGATTTTATGAACCTGAGCCTATGTAGGCCTAGGTTAATGTGTGTGTTTGTGTCTTAGTTTTGAGCAAGTTTAAAAAAAAAATAATAAAAATTTTTTAAATAGAAATAGTTTATAGAATAAGGATATAAAGAAAGCAAATATTTTTGTACCACTGCACAATGTTTGTGTTTTATTTATTTATTTATTTATTTTGAGACAGAGTCTCACTATGTCTCCCTCGGTAGAATGCCGTGGCATCACAGCTCACAGCAACCTCAAACCCTTGGGCTTAAGCGATTCTCTTGTCTCAGCCTCCCTAGTAGCTGGGACTACAGGCCCTCGCCACAATGCCTAGCTATTTTTTTGTTGCAGTTGTCATTGTTGTTTAGCTGGCCCTGGCAGGGCTCGAACCTGCCAGTCCCGGGTGTATGTGGCCAGTGCCCTACTCACTGAGCTACGGGTGCTGCCAATGTTTGTGTTTTAATTTAAGTGTTATTATAAGAGTTAAAAAGTTTTTGCAAATGTAAGTTTTTAAAATAAAAAAGTTACAATAAGGGCCAGGCACCATGGCTCACCCCTGTAATCCTAACGCTCTGGGAAGCTGATGTGGGAGGATTGCTTAAGCTCAGCAGTTGGAGACCAGCCTGAGCAAGAGCCAGACTCTGACTCTACTAAAATAGAAAACCTAGCCCAGCATAGTGGTAGTGCCTATAATTCCAGCTACTCAGGAGGCTGAGGTAAGAGGGTCACTGGAGCCCAGGAGTATAAGGTTGCTATAAGCTAGGCTGAAAGGATTCTGTCTCAAAAAAAAAAAAAAAAGATGCTATTAGATATTGTGGGAAATAGCAAAATCAAACAAACCAGATAGCCCCAAGGTTTCTGCCTTTACCTAAAGCAGTGGTTCTCAACCTTCCTAATGCCACGAACTTTTAATACAGTTCCTGTGGGTCAAAAGCCACAGGTTGAGAACCGCTGACCTAAAGAGTCTTTATTTTATTGGGCTTACAGAGCACATTAGTGTTTGTTGTTAATTTTGATAGACTGAAAACCAATGTCAATTTCCATGGACTCCCTAATCTTTCTACCACTTCAACTCAAAGTTTTTCTGTTGCTATATCTACTCTCTCACCCTTCTTTCCAGCCTCAGAGGAAAAGGGCTCTTGTTCCTATAAAATTTTATATTGACTTTTAACACATTCCAGGCTCTAGGCCTTTAAATAATCTCCTCATCTTTTCAAGCATTTTCCAAACATGTTCAGTTGTCTCCCTTCACCTCTCCCACTACCTCCTCCACTTCTCTCACTTCACATCTAAATCTAAATTCCACAGGCCTCAATTAGTCTGAAAAGACCTTGCTTAAACTTTCTGTTTGTACTCATCATTCTACTTTATCCTCCCACTGACTAACAAATTCTCAGCAAAGTGATCTCTATCCACTCCCTGTACCTTCTTTGTTCTCTAGGAAAGCTACACTTTCAGAATGGTTTCCTGATCCCAAATATATAGGCTTTTCTCTCTCTCTCTCCTTTTTTTTCGTAGAGACAGAGTCTCACTTTATCACCCTCGGTGGAGTGCTGTGGCGTCACACAGCTCACAGCAGCCTCCAACTCCTGGGCTTACGCGATTCTCTTGCCTCAGCCTCCCGAGTAGCTGGGAGTAGAGGCACCCACCACAACGTCAGGCTATTTTTTGTTGCAGTTTGACCGGGGCTGGGTTTGAACCCGCCACTCTCGTTACATGGGGCTGGCGCCCTAGCTACTGAGCCACAGGCGCCCTAGGCTTTTTTCCCAAACCTCATTCCTCCCTAAGATCTTTGCAGAATGTAACAATGCTGTCCAGACTCTATTTTATAGAACAGTCCCTTACATGGACTTCCATGTCATCTTTGCTACTTCTCTGAATACCTCTCATTCCTCCTGCCTAGCTCCTTCTTCTCCCTTCATACTATAATGATGAGCATTCCCTGAGACTCAGCCTCACCTGCTTACTTCTGTGTTTATATTCTCTCCTGAGATTTCATCTGTTCTCAAAGCTTTAACTATTGACATCTACATTATACCATCCATAGGAAGCTAAAAGGTAAATTAGATCATTTTGTTGCCCTCAGTTAAAATCTTTCAATAACTTTCTTTTTACAGGAAAAGTAAAATTTAAAGTTGTTTTTGATGGTTTTTCCAGGCCTTGGATGATCTGGCTTCCACCTTCCTCCCTTCCTCTCCAGCTTCATTCTGTGCCACTGTGTCCCTGGCTCATTAAACTCCACCCCACCCCAAGCCTTCTTTCTATTCCTACACACAGCAAGATCTTTTCCACATCCAACCCTGTTTGTTCCCTCTTCCTAGAATGCTCTCCCTTCCACCTTGCCTGGCTTGTCCCTTCTCATTTACTAGTTCTCAGATGAAATAGGCCTGCCTGAAATCCAGAACTCCTTCCTTTTTACCTCCATCCACCAAAATCTTTAATCTTTGTGCTGGAATATCAATTGATGATGTCCTTTCTGTCACATTCCATAGTCACCAACTTGGTTCAAACTATCACTACCTATAGTCTAATCCAGGAAGTGGTCTCCAGAAGGTTTTTTTTTTTTTTCTATACAGATATACAGACAGAGTTTTACTTTATTGCCCTCAGTAGAGTGCCGTGGCGTCACAAAGCTCACAGCAATCTCCAACTCCTGGGCTTAGGCGATTCCCTTGCCTCAGCCTCCCGAGTAGCTGGGACTACAGGCGCCCACTACAATGCACGGCTATTTTTTTGTTGCAGTTTGGCTGGGGCCCAGGTTTGAACTCGCCAACCTTGGTATATGGGGCCGGCACCACACCCACTGAGCCACAGGCTCTGCCCTCCAGAGTTTTTTCAATGTTGAACCCCGCCCAACATTTTAATAAATAAGCACTCATCCTCAATATGTATTTATATATTAGCTATGTGTCATCTAATAATAATATACTGCTGTTCTGCATCCTATTCCCTCTACTTTAGCAATCCAGATATACTTTTATAGGTCCTCAAATGTATCAAGAATGTTAGACCTAGCTCGGCTCCTACAGCTCAGCGGCTACCGTGCCAGCCTCACGCACTGGCAAGTTCGAATCCAGCCCAGGCCTGCCAAAGAACAATGACAACTACAACCAAAAAATAGACATGCATTGTGACGGGTGCCTGTAGTCCCAGCTACTTGGGAGGCTGAGGCAAGAGAATCGCATAAGCCCAAAAGTTTGAGGTTGCTGCGAGCTGTGAAGCCACAGCACTCTACCAAGGGTGACATATGAGAAAAAAAAAGAATGTTATACCTCTGTATCCTTGCAAGAGTTCTCTCTTCCCAAGAAACCCCCATTTTACTTATCTCTTCTTTTTTTTTTTTTTTTTTTGAGACAGAGCCTCAAGC
Source organism: Arctocebus calabarensis (assembly GCA_963573935.1). NCBI lineage: Eukaryota > Metazoa > Chordata > Mammalia > Primates > Lorisidae > Arctocebus > Arctocebus calabarensis. The sequence goes on from CAUYON010007006.1 coordinate 5,390, forward strand.
TGTAACCCTGGGTCGAGTGCTGTAGGCATAACAGCAGACAGCAACCACCAATTACTGGGCTCAAGTGAGTCTCTTGCCTCTGCCTCCCAAGTAGCTGGGACTACAGGGGCCCGCCACAACACCCGGTCATTTTTTGGTTGCAGCTGTCATTGTTGTTTGGTGGGCCCAGGCTGGATTTGAACCCGCCAGCTCAGGTGTACATGGCTGGCGCCTTAGCCCGTTGAGCCACAGGCGCCAAGCCTTACCTACCTCTTCTATAGGGTTGTGTTTAAAATGTTACCTTCTCTGTAAAACATTTTCTGACCTCCCTTCATGTACATGCATAACAGTACCACCATAGCAGCACCACCACCTTAAAATGTATTTGTCTATATGTATAGATATATATTAGCTAGTAGAACACTGAATTACAGATATCTGCTTATGCTTATTTCTCCCTCTGGACCAGAAGTTTCCAGTCACACACAACTAGCAGTAAGAATATTTGAACACTCACCCCCTCCACATATACATATCGTTACATCACTGTGTGTATTATGTTCTTATATATTATATATTACCAGATTACATATATTACTATAATAATGTCCATAATAAATTATGAAAACTAAAATTGAAAAAGGATGCATTAAAACATAAAGATGAATAGAAATTCTAACCTGTTCTTTCCCCTTGCCAATAGATTATTTCAAACCTCCTCTGAGGTATATGCACTGCTTTTTGGAGGCCTATAGTCTACTCTACACTACTGTAGTAACACCTAACCTACAGTAACCTCGCTCTCTGATCAACCCCTATAGCACTTAATAGGCATCTTTGATATTTCTTATACAATTACGTAATTTAAAATTAACAATAACAAAAAAACTCTGTAGCGATTCATCTCATTCAACAATATTTACTGAGTGTCAGAAACTTTTCTGAACCCTGGAATAACAGCATTGAACAAGAAATAAAAATGGTCCCTGATCTTATGATGCCTACATACTGAAGTAGGGAGAGATAGAAATAAATAAGATAATTGTATCATATGGTTGTAAGAAGCTTGATGATCAGTAGTCTATTATAGTGAAAAAATAATAGGTTTTCAAATTAGGCAGATCTGGATTCAAATCCAGGGTTGACAACATACAAAGTCTAAGATTTAGGCAAATAATTGAACTGATCTGCTATTATTTCCTTATTTGTAAGATGAGATTAGTAATTCTCTTCTCAAAAGAGTGATTGTGAAAATTAATAAGGTATAAAGATTCCAGGCCTAGCACAGTGGCTTAGCCCTGTAATCCTAGCACTCTGGGAGGCCAAGGCAGGTAGATCGCTTGAGAGCAGGAGTTCGACACCAGCCTGAGCAAGAGTGAGTTTTAATTTTTTAAAAAATTAAAAACTAGCCTGGCATCGTGGCAAGTGCCTGTAGTCCCAGCTACTCAGGAGGCAGAGGCAAGAGGATCAGTTGAGCCCAAGAGTTTGAGGTAGCTGCAAGCTATGACACCACAATATGCTATCACCGTGACAGAGTGACACTCTGTCTCAAAAGAAAAAAAAAAATTCCAGCATAAATTTTGAAACTATATTTTGCAAACTCTTCGTAGCTAAAACAGCATGTATATTAAAATATAACTCTATTTAAAAGCAATTTACAGTAATTCCAGAAAAGAGATATAAGCATTCTCTTTTCAGTTCACCTAATTGGATAGATTTGAGGGCAGATTTAAGTGTGAATGGAATATACTTTGGAAAATATTAAGGAAGGAGTGTTTGGAGCTAGTTATCTGCTTAAGATGAGAAAAATAATTTCTGTTGACAGTTTACATACCTGACAACTTAACCAGAAGCTGAAGGATTGGCAATTCATCTTAATTGAATATTAGGTACCCTTGAGGCACCTTTGAGCTCCACAGATTAGAATGGAATAGATAGAAGCAGACATAAAAGAAGAGGGTGGCGCCTGTGGCTCAGCGAGTAGGGCGCGGGCCCTATATACTGAAGGTAGCAAGTTGAAACCTGGCCTCCGCCGAACTGCAAAACAGAAAAATAGCCGGGCGTTGTGGCGGGTACCTCTACTCCCAGCTACTCAGGAGGCTGAGGCAAGAGAATCGCCTGAGCCCAGGAGTCAGAGGTTGCTGTGAGCTGTGTGACGCCACAGCACTCTACCAAGGTAGAGTGAAGCGCTCTGTCTCTACAAAAAAAAAAAAAACATAAAAGAAGAACAAAAGGAACTCCAAAAAGTCTTTCATGTTCAATCTCCCACATTCCTATATAAAATGTCCTTGGCCTATAGAGTTAAGGTAATCACTGTTTGCTTCTGTGTGAGTTTTCCATTTGAAGATGTACATGAATATAACAAAGCCTAATACAGCCTCTGCTCCCAAACTAACCACAGAGATGGTAAAGACTAAATGCTAACAATAGAGACAGTAAAAGGCTATAATACCTATGCTTAATTAAGCAAGTAGTGGTGACTAAAGTAGAGGAGTTACAAGCTTCGATGTGACTTCTAAGAATATTTTAGTACTTGATAAAGAATATGTGAATATGCACATTTAGGTAACAAAAACATGTTCTTTGTTAAAAAATCTTGCTTATAGCCAATATTTCATTTAATAATAGTTACATAATTTTATTAAAACACTTTATTTTCTGATAGTAATTGAATCGGAACTGATATGCTCATCTTAATAGCAATTCATGATTTTTGTATGTTTTGCAAGATACCTAGAAAATAAATCCCATTTTCCTTCTCTCAATCTACTTCTTGTCTTTCCCCAAACCTGAGACTCAATGAAAAACAACAATCACAATGCTGAGCTAACCAGGACTTTCTGAATCCTATGTCTTTTTCTAATGATTTGTATATTTTAAATTCTGACCCCTCATCACTTATCTGTAAGGAAATAATAAAAATTCATACCTGCCAAACAACTCCTTAAATTTTTAATATTCATAAGCTTTAAATGTAATGACTGGCTCGGCGCCTGTGGCTCAAGCAGCTAAGGTGCCAGCCACATACACCTGAGCTGGCAGGTTCAAATCCAGCCCAGGCCTGCCAAACAACAACGACGGCTGCAACCAAAAAATAGCTGGAGTTGTGTCAGACGCCTGTAGTCCCAGATACTTGGGAGGAGGAGGCAGGAGAATCACTTGAGCCCAAGAGCCAGAGGTTGCTGTGAGCTATGATGCCATGGCATTCTACCCAGGGCAACAGCTTGAAGCTCTGTCTTAAAAAAAAAAAAAAAAGTAATGACTAATGTCATGTCACCTACATAACTATGCATTAAACTTCATTAATATTAGACCAATCCTTTGAAGCTCATTCTCTCTAGGTCTATCATGAGTGATCAACACCAGAAAATAGAAATGAGAAACTGAAAACTGCCCTTTAATACTCCAAGAATGATGACTTGCCTGCTAACTCACATAATATTGGAAGAAAATTACCAATACAGTCAGTAATTCATTCCCACTGCTAGGGTAGCAAGGGTTCAACCCAAAGCACGAAACAACAAATGGAAGGTCTACCTTTATTTTTATTCATGAATGCAAGAGAATCACCTGAAGTTCAAATATAGCAAAGGAAAACTTTAGTTACAGTGCAGAGTTGAAAGAGAACGCACCTCATGTGCAATCATTTCATTTGAAGCCTGAGTTGATGTATTTTGACCACGTCTCAACAGCGAACTTGAAATGAATCATGGTTTTATGTGACAGGAAATGATAATACAGAAAAGTAATTAGCTAACCAAGAATTAAAGGAGCGAAAATAGACCACTAGCAATTTCATTTTGAGTTTCACTATGGAAGTAAGTTTTGACTCTCTGCACTTACTAATGTTAAACTTTATTAGTCATTTCAATATAAGTCATTAAGCATTCCCAAAGTACGTGTTTGGTATTCATAATTAAATTTATTAACATGTTCCCACTACTGTATTCTGGCCTCTCTCTCTCTTTTTTCTATTTTTCTTTCTTTTTTTTTTTTTTTTTGGAGACAGAGTCACAATCAGTCGCTCTAGGGTTGAGTGCCCTAGCGTAACAGTGATACAGTGTGGGTGACGCCCCAGTCAGCTGTAGCTGTGAGGAGGACCTGCCTACTCTGGTCTCTGCCCTGAAGGTATTGGTGCGGGGCAGCCCACAGAGGAACCAGCGTGTTGGAGGGTAGGTGAGGTGGAGGGAGGCCTCAGGAGTCTCCAGTGGCCAGAGAGGAGGGGCCAGACAATTGCTTGGGGGACATCTCCAAGTTGCCAGATCAGGGAACTCCTTGGTGTCTCCGCCCTGCCCTCTGTCTCCCTCCCCTTGCACTTGCAGCTGAATAGGGAAACCTCTCCGCCCCCATTTCCCAGGCCTGGTCAATTTCACGTAAGTTTCTAGGCCTGGGAACAGAATGGATTGTATCCATTCTTTTGTTGGGCTATATATATACACACTCCTAGACAAAGGACCTAGGGAGATTTTTTCCATCTTGGGTTTTTCCCTCTGCCAGGAGCTCTGGTGCTTTTTCTCTGTATTCTTTTCTGTAAAATAAATCCTGTCTTACCACTCAGCTGTGGTCTGTGGATTCATTCTTCAAATCCCTGAGATCAAGGACCTACTGAAGAAGAAATTCCAGTAACAATACCTCACAGCAACCTCAAACTCTTGGGCTTACGTGATCCTCTTGTCTCAGCCTCCTAGTAACTGGTTGTGGCGCCCACCACAACCTGGGTCATGTTTTTCTATTTTTGGTAGACAAGAGGTCTTGCTCTTGCTCAGACTGGTCGACCTCCTGAGCTCAGGCAATCCACCCACCTCTAACCTGGCCTCTCATTCTAATTATCTCTGGTATAATCACGAGAGCTTCCTACTGATCTCCATGCTTCTGCTTTCTCACACATCCAATCTAGAGTTGTCATCACCATCACAATATTGATAATAGAAATTGCTGTGATTGTGTACATACGTGTACATATGCTGTGCCAGGTATATAGTGTGGCCTTTTTTTTTTTTTTTGAGACAGAGTATCACTATGTCACCCCTAGTAGAGTGCTGTGGTGTCTCAGCTCACAGTAACCTCAAACTCTTGGGCTTAAGTGATTCTCTTGCCTCCCAAGTAGCTGGGACTATAGGAGCCGGCCACAACACCTGGCTATTTTTTTGTTGTAGTTGTCATTGTTGTTTAGTAGAACCAGGCTGGATTTGAACCTGCCAGCCTCAGTGTACATTGCCGGCGCCCTAACCACTGAGATAACGGGCTCCAAGCCTAGTGTGGCATTTTTTACTTAATCCTTATCCTGACTGTGTGAGGTCAGTACTATGACTATCCCCTTTTTACAGATAAAGACATTGAGGCTCCTGTGGCTCATCGAGTAAGGCACCGGCCCCATATACTGAAGGTGGTGGGTTCAAACTCGGCCTTGGTGAAACTGCAAAACAGAAAAATAGCCGGGCGTTGTGGTGGGCGCCTGTAGTCCCAGCCACTCGGGAGGCTGAGGCAAGAGAATCGCCTAAGCCCAGGAGTTGGAGGTTGCTGTGAGCTGAGTGACGCTACGGCACTCTACCGAGGACGATAAAGTGAGACTCTGTCTCTACAAAAAAAAAAAAAAAAAAAAAAGACATTGAGGTTAAGGTGAGGGTAAGTAATTTGTTCAAACAAATTACTAGAAATAACTAGAAAACAATAAACCGCAAATAAATTTTACCTGCTCTACCTTTAAACATGTACTGAGTCCTCCACTTCTGTTTACATCCCCTACAAATTTGCCCCACATATCAGGCAAAAACAACATTTTTAAAAAATAAAATTATGTCATGTGAAGCCATACTTAAAACCTCCTCTAATAGCTTCCAATTACAATTAGAATAAAAATTCACATTTTTATCATGGTCTACAAAGACATAACAATCAGACCCCTCGCCTCATCTAGAACCTAATCTCATACATGTCTCTCCTTTATTCATTTCATACTGGCCACCTTGACCTTCTGTCTGTTTCTGGAAAACATCAAGTTTACTCCACATAAGGTCCTTTAACTCTGCTGTTCCCTTTGACTGAAAGACTTTACTTGAGATACTCACCTGGCTAATCCCATCATGTAATTCATGGTCCAACTCAAATTTGACCACATCCATGAGGCTTTCTCTGACCATTCAATCTAAAGTATAGTATACCTCCATATTGACCACCTCCCCTCATTGACCACCTCCTTAAGTTGAACTAATTTTCATAGACCAGACATGCACCTCATGTATGTATCCCTACAATAGGCCTAGCCCTTTATGTTGACAACCTCCATATGTTGACCAGTTTGTTACAGACCCTTGGCTGGTCAACTTACAGCATTTCTATTGTGGTTTCCCTGCCTCCTAGCAGCCATTATCATGTTACTGTATTTCATTTTCTTCATAGCACTCACAATGATCTGAAATTATCTGTAAAATTTATTTTTTTGTGTTATGATCATCTGTCCCTCCTAGCCCCTGCTAAAAAGTCAGCACCATGAGAGCAGAGGCCTTGCCAATATCCATCACTACCGTGGCCCCAAGTGACTAGAACAGTGCCTAGAATATAGAATCTCAATAAATATTCGCTGATCAAATCCAGTTTTCTCTGGCAGACTTCAGTGCATTAGCTCTTAACTATAATGCTAAACCATTTCCTAAAGGATAGACTTGTTAACCTTACTTCTTTAGTCAAAAACTATCAATATCTGCTCAGTGGCCTATAGCTCAGCGGTTAAGGTAATGGCCACATACACCAGGGCTGGCGGGTTTGAACCTGGCCCAGGCCTGCCAAATATCACTGACAACTACCACAAAAATATGGCCACGGGGCGGCGCCTGTGGCTCAGTGGGTAGAGCACTGTCGGGTTCAAACCAAGCCCAGCCAAACTGTAACAAAAAAATAGCTGCCCATTGTGACAGGCGCCTGTACTCCCAGCTACTCCGGAGGCTGAGGCAAGAGAATCTCCAAAGCCCAGGAGTTGGAGGTTGCTGTGAGCTGTGTGACGCCATGGCACCCTACCAAGGGTGATAAAGTGAGACTCGGTCTCTACAAAAAAAAAAAAAAAAAAAGCCGGGCGTGTGGCAGGCACCTGTGGTCCCAGCTACTTGGTAGGCTGAGGCAAGAGAATCACATAAGCCCAAGAGTTTGAGGTTGCTGTGAGCTGGGACACCATCGTGTTATACTGAGAATGACATAGTGAGACTCTGTCTCAAAAAAAAATTAATAAACAACTATCAATATCACCATTGTTTACAAAATAAAGTTCTAGCTGCCCAGTATGACTTTCATGGGCCTTCACAACCAGCCTGTCTTTCCTTCTGACTTCCTCCTGCACCCTACCTTATGCATTATTATTGAAACACAACACAGAATCTGACTACCCCTACATTTCTCCACATCCTACAAACCCACACTGCCACCTCCCCCACCTAATTTACAGTTAGTTTACAGTTAGTTTAACTAATTTACAGTTAGTTTTTCTAACTGTAAAATATGAACTATATCTTTCACAACCAAGTTCAAACCACATCTCTTATTCAAAACATTTCTAACCACCCTCACTCATAATTAATTTTTCCATAATTTATGAGTGAGGGTGGTTAGGAAAGTTTTGAATAGGTAGTACCTTGTATATATTAAAACATTCAATACAACTTAGAGATCTAAAAATAGACCTGCCATTCATTCCTATAATTCCTCTACTAGGTGTATATCCAGAAGAACAAAAACTACATTATAACAAAGATATATGTGCCAGAATGTTTATTGCAGCCCAATTCGCAATTGCTAAGTCATGGAAGAAGCCCAAGTGCCCATCGACCCACGCATGGATTAATAAATTGTGGTACATGTACACCATAGAATATTATGCAGCCTTAAAGAAAGATGGAGACTTTACCTCTTTCCTGTTTACATGGATGGAGCTGTAACATATTCTTCTTAGCAAAGTATCTCAAGAAGTATCCAATGTACTCAACCCTACCATGAAACCAATTTATAGCTTTCTTACAAAAGCTATAAGTCAATTATAGCCCAAGAATATGGGGAAACGGGAGAGGGAGGGGAGGAGGAGAATGGAGGGAGGGAAGGTAATTGGTGGAACCACACCTACGGTTCATCTTACAAGGGTACTTGTGAAATTTACTAAATGTAGAACATAAATGTCTTAACACAATAACTAAGAGGGTGCTGTGAAGGCTATGTTAACCAGTTCGGTGAAAATATTCCAGATTGTCTATAAAACCAGCACATTTTATCCATGATCGCATTAAAGTACACAGCTGTGATTTAATGAAATAAAAAATAAAGGTCTGTTTCCTTGCCTGGAAAAGGAGCTAAAGCTGCACCAATTTCTGGGAAGGATTAAATGAGAAAATGTTAATTACTCAGAATGCAACATTGTCCGTATATTATAGTTACATTTTACTCCCTTATCTCGTGTGTAAGCTTAACCCTCACAATGGTACTTTCTGTACATAAAGAACTGTGGCATTTTATTCTCACATCACACAGTACCTGGCTCAGCTCTGGGAATATAATAGGTGGTAAATAAATGGCAAATTGGGCCACCAGCGAATTTATCCAACAATAGACCATATACGGAATCTATTGATAAATTTTATCCCATTAGCCTGTGTATCAAGGACCAGCTGCCACTAGGCTACTGTTGGCTTCTTACTTCTGAATTGGCCACAGGAACAAGGGTTATTATACTCATCTCCTCTTCATTAGCCTGTAGCAGGATTCTCTTTTTTAAAAAACTGATTTATTCTCCTTTATCTCCATACCCCACTCTCATTTCCCTCTTTAATTTCTTTTAATTAACATAAAGGTAGTCAAGCTTTATAAAAACTGGGTTATTGTAAAGGGACACAAAATTAGGTTACAGCAGAAGTTGGGGTAAGGATAAGTCACTTAATGTAAATTATAGATCCTCTCCCTGGAAAAATCTGTCTATATCCATACAAACCATTTTGTAATAAATTTCTAGGGTTATAAAAAAAAAAAAAAAGAAATTTCTAGGGTTCAGGGACCCCCTAAGGCCTTCTGTGACCATTCTTCAACCTCCAAGTTCACTACCATTCTATTATAAGAAAATTCTTAGAAAAGGGGAAGTGTTTATAGTACAGACTCCTTTAAACAAATTGTAGTTTTTATTATTTTCAAACTATAAAAATAATTCTTCTTAGAATAAAAAGTTACAATAAAATGAGAATTTACATTTATGAATGGATAGGGAGTATTTGTAATTAGTAACACAGATATTGCCTACACCAATAGATTTTTAGAGAAAAAGAGAAAAAGACCGGCCATGGTGGTTCATGCCTGTTATCCCAGCACTCTGGGAGGCCAAGGCAGGTGGATCGCCTGAGCTCTGAGTTGGAGACCAGCCTGAGCTAGAGTGAGACCCTGTCTCTAAAAATAGACAGGCATTGTGGAGGGCGCCTGTAGTCCCAGCTACTCAGGAGGCTGAGGCAATAGAATTGCTTGAACCCAAGAATCTGAGGTTGCTGTGAGCTGTGACGCCACAGCACTCTACCAGGGATAACAGTGAGACTCTGTCTCAAAAAAAAAGGAGAAAAAGAACTTACTTTGCTCAGTGTTAGCTCTGACCACACACTGCACCCAATGAGCCATTTCCCTTTCTTTGACTACCAGAAGTGGTTATTATTTTCAGATTTATTTTATTGACGAGGAAATTGATGTCTACAGAGAGCATATGTAGCTACATTCCCAAAGTCATACAACTTGTAATGTTACGATGTTAAAAAGTCTGCCCTAAACACACAATGACCATTTCAAATACTTTTTACATAATGAACTTATTGAGCAATGTGCAATTAACTTCTTTCCAAGGGTGAAGGCAAATTCTATCTTATTTAAGTAACATTGAAATTCAGTAGAATTAAAATTCATGTGCTGTGTATTTATTTGTTTGTTTATTTTTAAAGACAGAGTCTTACTCTGCCATCCAGGCTGGAGTGCAGTGGTGCAATCAGAGCTCATCATAGCGTCAAGCTCCTGGGCTCAAGCAATCCTCCCACCTCACACTCCCTAGCAGCTGAGGCTACAGGCATGCATCCCCACGTCTAGCTAATTTTTTAAAACTTTTTTGTGGAGGGCGGCGCCTGTGGCTCAAGGAGTAGGGCGCCAGCCCCATATACCAGAGGTGGTGGGTTCAAACCTGGCCCTGGGTGCATCTTAGCAGGGTACTGGCGAAACTTATTAAAGGTAGAGTATTAATGTCTTTATATAGTGATCAAGGAAATGCCATGAAGGATATCTGTAACAGTATGATCAAAATATTTCTGAATGTATATGAATCCTGCCCTGTGATTGCACCAATG
>CAUYON010007009.1:0-23200 GCA_963573935.1 Arctocebus calabarensis
TCAATAGATGCAGAAAAAGCATTCGATAAAATCCAGCATCCTTTTCTAATTAGAACACTGAAGAGTATAGGCATATGTGGCACATTTCTGAAACTGATCGACGCTATCTATGACAAACCCACAGCTAATATTTTACTGAATGGAGTAAAACTGAAAACTTTTCCTCTTAGAACTGGAACCAGACAAGGTTGTCCTCTGACACCATTACTATTCAATGTAGTGCTGGAAGTGCTAGCCAATACAATTAGGCAAGACAAGGAAATAAAGGGCATCCAAATGGGAGCAGAGGAGGCCAAACTCTCCCTCTTTGCTGACGACATGATCCTATACTTAGAGAACCCCAAAGACTCGACCACAAGACTCCTGGAAGTCATCAGAAAATACAGTGATGTCTCAGGATATAAAATCAATATCCACAAGTCAGTATCCTTTGTATATGGCAATAACAGTCAAGATGAGAGGCTAATTAAGGACACAACTCCCTTCACCATAGCTTCAAAGAAAATGAAATACCTAGGTATATACCTAACAAAGGAAGTGAAGGACGTCTGTAAAGAAAATTATGAAATCCTAAGAAAGGAAACAGCAGACAATCTTAACAAATGGAAGAACAAACCATGCTCATGGCTGGGAAGAATCAACATTGTTAAAATGTCTATATTTCCCAAAGCAATCTACCTATTTAATGCCATCCCTATTAAGGTACCAACATCGTACTTTCAAGACTTGGAAAAAATGATTCTGCGTTTTATATGGAACCAGAAAAAAAACCCATGTAGCTAAGGCAGTTCTTAGTAATAAAAACAAAGCTGGGGGTATCACCATTCCAGACTTGTATCACTACAAAGCCATAGTGGTCAAGACGGCATGGTCCTGGCACAAAAATAGAGACATAGACATTTGGAATCGTATAGAAACCCAGGAAATGAAACTAACAACTTATAACCACCTAATCTTCGATAAACCAATCAAGAACATACCTTGGGGGAAAGACTCCTTATTCAATAAATGGTGCTGGGAAAACTGGATATCCACATGTAAAAGACTGAAACTGGACCCTCGCCTTTCTCCACTCACAAAAATTGTTTGGAATTGGATAAAGGACTTAAATTTAAGGCATGACACAATAATAATCCTGAAAGAAAGCATAGGAAAAACACTGGAAGATATCAGCCTGGGGAAAGACTTCATGCAGAAGACTGCCATGGCAATTGCAACAACAACAAAAATAAACAAATGGGACTTAATTAAACTCAGAAGCTTCTGTACAGCTAAGGAGACAACAACCAAAGCAAATAGACATCCTACCCAAGGGGAAAGGATATTTGCCTCTTTTGAATCAGGCAAAGGCTTGATATCCAGGACCTATAGAGAAGCCTATTATTTTAATACCCGATTTTGCTGGCAGTGACTATAATGAAATACAATAATGCCTTTTTTTAATAAAGTGTTTTTTATCTATGTATTTGGAATCCCTGAATTAAGTGAGGCTCCAGGTGTCCCTTTCCTTTCTATGTCACTTGCTAACTTCACTTTCTTAGGCCTGACAAATACATTTACAGCAGGTTTGTGTTTGCTGATTACTGAGGTCAGAGAGACCAAATTCACTTCATGTGTTCAAATTATCATAGGATTTCCCAATAACATCTTGGTTCCCACCCTCTCCCATCATATTGTTCTTGTTTAAAGGGAGGGTTAAAAACAAATAAGCAAACAAACAAAAAACAAAGAAGACTTCTGTGGGAAAGACTTAAACTGAGGCACACATTTGATTTTTGTGTACTGAATGAAATGTAACCTTATATGATGGTGGAATCTGTCTGATTAAAATCACATCCTAACTATTCTTGAAACCTCGAAAAAGCAGAAAATACCTTAGTTTTGTATTTCAAGAGTGGTTTTACTAATGAAGGAAATATTTCCATGTTGGCTATTAGTCATTAGAGGATATTACATTAAAAAGACCCTACAGTTGGTGGTGCCTGTGGCACAAGGGAGTAGGGCACCGGCCCCATATGCTGGAAGTGGTGGATTCAAATCTAGCCCCAGCCAAAAACTGCAAAACAAACAAACAAATGGAAAAAACCCCACAATTGCTTCTGAGCAGTTAATGAATGTGTCCTTAATGGGTTAGTTTTGTCCTCATGTCACCTGTTCATACTCCTTACTTTTTCCTTCTTTACCAGCTTCTATTTTTTCCAAGATGATTGAGTAGTGACTACCAATGTAAATGTCCATATCCTCAATAATTCAATGCATTTAAATAATGAAGAGTTGAGTAAGAAAATTTGCTAATTCCACGTGTAACCTCTTTGCTTTGTGCAGTATTGACTGCTCATTTTACTTTTTCAATCTGAGAGGCAATTCCACAAAAAATATTTTCTTCTTTTGTACCTCATTTTCTGAATTGAAAAGTTTTACAAAGCTGCATATCATATTCAACATGTATGAAAACTATATCAGATAGTAGAGAAAATTTTATAAAAAATATTTAGTAGTGTAAAAAAATACGATCTTACCTTAATAGTAGGAGAGTACTTAGCATAATAGAAAGAGCACCCAGAACATTACATGTTATTTGCTGTGCAACATGTTTGAAGAGAACATTAATGTTACCTATCCCAAACACCTTTAAAATATTGATACAATGGAAATTTTGGGATGGGAACTTAAGGAACTTATTTCAATATTTTTATTCAAGCTATTCCTGTTATATTTATGTAAATAGTTCTATTCAAACTATTCCAATTCCTACTTAAACAATGCATAAATTGAAGCAATGTAAGTTATCAAATATTGTAAGACTTACAAAAAATATCATCATACTCAGATTCTCATTAAGTCTGTTCTCCTGTGTTCTGGTGCCTGCCATAACATATAGTAATATTATGAAAAATCTGTTAATGGACATTTAGAGATATGGTACTAAAGAAAATAATTTCTCCTTGACATAGGGAAAAAATTTAAGATATTAACAGTAAGTACTTTCACAAAAGATCCAAATTTTATGAAGAATGCTGAAAGAAGTTGTGTATTATACTTATCCACTTTATATTTGTATTAAAAATTTTGAATTTATTTTCATTTTATAATTAGACTTCTCTCTGATAGTCTTAGGTAAAGCAACAATAGACAAAAACAATATCCTGAGAGAGATCAATTTCATTTTATTTTTAAACTTTTAATAATATTTCAGAATTATGTTCTCATCTTCAAATCCGTTCTAAAGCAGTAAGTATTTATGATATATTTATTTTCTCTCCCTCCAAATCTTATATTAATTAGATTAAAATGTATAACAATGTGTTAGAAATGTATTCCAGTATCATTTTGTTTTCTTTTGTTTTTTTTATAAAGCAAGTTACTCAATCCTATGCTGTACATGAAAAGAAAATAGGTTTTAGGCTAATCTATTTTACTATTGTAGATTTAAAGCAGATCTAAAACATACCAAAACATACCTCTAATATGACATCACTGAAAGTAAGTAATTTAAACTTGACAAATAACAATAAAGATATTAAGTGCATCCCATAAAAATCTATATACTTGCTATATATTAAGGTTACTAGAAATCAACTGAAAAATTGTTAAGATGGACATTTCTATAGTTCACAGAGTTTATATGTTTAAAAATAGACTGTGCAAGAGATAATTATTTACACTAATTCCAGAAAGAAATCCTTGCAATGTTCCCCATTAAAAAAGAAAAAATAAACATAAACATAAAGAACAATGTCTGTGGTGATATTTCTATTGATGAAGAGTTTAGAGAGTATTTTAGAGTATTAACATGTATTTAAAATTGCTCATTGTAATATCACAATAATGTATGTAAATTAATATGTGAATATGATAAGTACATATGTATATCAAATATTTATATATACAAAAATATATTATACAGGGTGTCCATAAAGGTCATGGGCAATTTAATTTGCACACCTGTATTACATTTTCTTAGGGCCTTATAACAAAGCAGAGAATAGAGAGGTAAATGTATTCTCTATGAAAGTACATAGCATAGGTTCCATAAACAAATGATGGCTTTAGTAGGCACCTAGAATGTCATTTGTTACTAAGAAGAGAGGCTTTGGGGCACTGCTCTAAATGTCATCATTTTTGCCAAACTATAACAATTAATTTATCTTTATAATCTTATGCAATAAGTTAACTCACTTAGTTCTGTATTTTACAATCAATTCTCTTCTATACAGAAGAATGGCTTGCTATTCAAGATCAACCACTCCAAATGTATCTTCCTGAGACTTTAAAAAAATGGCCAGAAGACATGATTATTTTGCCTGCATATATAATTTTTAGGCTAATTTTTTTTCCCAGTCATATACCCTCGGCTTGAAGACTTTAGGGATTTGTTGGCACCTTCATCTGTGTATTTAAAATTGCATTCCAGGGAAGTTCTTGCCTCTTCTCTACAGGACTAAGAGCCTTTCTATGCATTATATGTCTTGTTAGGCAGACCAGTCAGCTTGCCTGAGGGGTTGTTAGTCTATCTCAGCACAGATGACTATAAGGGGCGTGGTTCCAACTGAAGACGGAACACAGAATGGCTGCAGTCCAGATCACTGTTGGGAGTACTACCTGCTGCTCCCATTGAACAAAAGTATATTTATAAACACACAAATCTAGTTACAAACATACATGATCACTAGAAAAATATACCATCTAGGAGGAAGATGCATTCATTGACTGAAGATTGCTTCTGGCTCCTCATGTATGTGTGTTAATAATTGCTTTTATTAAATTGCTTCTTTGGTTCAATGCCCCACCCTACAGTGAATGACTTTGTAAGAAACAGTCTTAGGATATGCAATGAGTGTGAGAATTCTGTTGTGTTTGTCACAAGGTAACACTGTGTTTGACCCAGTGTCTCTTGATGAGGACCCACGAGAGGAAATTCTCATAGATTTCAGAGATAGGAGCATCAGGGCCATATTTTACTCCTTCATCTGGGCTGTGAACAACGCACCCATAGGGCCATCCTGAATCCTGGACTTTCTGATTCTGTCCCCCAAGACCTTCCTTGCACTGGATGCCACATAATGTAGTGACGATCGGATGCAAGCTTCTTCTAGTGAGGCGGGCTGCACAGGCATCTTGGGTACTCACTTCCATTTTGGCCGCAGTGGGTTTCTTCTATTGTCATTTTTTCTTGACTCAATTTATTATATTCCCAGTTTTTATTTTAGCTTTCCTTTATTTTCCTTTCCTATCTATATTGTATAGATTTTTAAAGCTACTTTAAATAATTTATAGAAGTGAGCGTGAGCTTTTTGAGAGCAGTGAAGCCCTTGACTTTTCACTGTTACACGTCCTCTGAGTCTAGGGACACCTGTGTTCTTTAAGCTGCCCCTGCATGTAGTCAGACCTCACTCATGATTTTCTCACTGCTCTCTGCACAGGCCTTTTCTGTGCTGATAAAATGGCATTTTACCACCTTCCCCAGGGAGGACATGAAACATAGTGGCTGCTGATTCTGTTTCTGCACATCACTTGTGCTATGTACTTGAAGCATATAAATTTTAATATAAAATTTAAGGCTTCTTGGAAGTGTTAGATTCTGTGAGCTTAATGTTTTCGATGACTCATATTGTCACCCAGTATCATGGGTGATTTAGTAAAAGATCTGAACTCTTCTTTGAAATGAACACACTTATTTAATAATAAAAAATGAAATGTTTACATAATTATTTTGATAGGAGTTGACAGTAAAGCAGAAATTCTAAGAAATGCTGGTACTAAATATTGTCAGTAAATTCATTTCTCCTTTGTCTGAAAATATTTCTTACTTAAATGGCACATCAGAAATTCAATATCTACTGTGAGTTCCTTTAGCATTCACTTTTTTGGTATAACTAAGATGAATATAGGAAAATCATTTCTATTAGGTTATCATTCATTCACTCATCCATTTACTCCCTGCACTCAGTAATAACTCTGTATCCTGTATGATTCTGGAGACTAGAGATCCTGTAGTGAGCAATCCAATGGCTATGCCCTGTGGAACTTACGTTCTAATCAGGGGTGGCAGGTAATAAATAGTGAATGGACTGAAAAACAAAGGAGATTAATTTCAGATCACTGTTAATGCAATGAAGATATAGCAGGGTGGCCACATGTAGTTTCGACTTTGGTTAGAGAGGTCAAGACAAGCCTCTGATGTTTGATATGAGACTGCAAAGATGAGAGGAAACCAGCCACGCAAAGACCTAGAGAAGGAACCCTTTGGGCAGAGGGAACGGGTCCTACAAAGGCTCTTAGATGGGAATAAGTTTGTCTTCTCAGTGTCTGGAGAGAAGCCCAGAGATGAGTCAGAGATGTCCACAGGAAAGATGAGCCAGGAGGCTGAGAGGGAAGGGAAATGATACAGAAGTCCCCCCCCATTCTCTGGGTCTGGATGAGCTCAGAAATCAGACTCCCCCCCATCTCTAGGTACAAACAGGCCACCCTTGAAAGGTTCTGGGCTCTTCCTTCTTGAGTAGGGAGCACACACCCTAATTCCTTGCCTGAGGCCAAAACTGCAAGGATAGCATTCCTGTGCTAATTTTAGGATAATTATAGGGTTATTTTCTGCCAGCAGACCTCTGGCCAATTGGGGCATGCTTCCCCAAGACCCCTTGCCAACAAAGGCGCATTTGAGCAACCTAGAATGACAACTGGGGGCGAGGACTTCCCACTTGGAGTCCCCCCTCCACTGCTGGGTTCCGTTTACCTCTCTTTTGCTCATTGTGATTATCAATCTTTCTATCTGTCAATAAACTCCATCCTGTTGCTTATCCACGTGGTCTGTAGTTTCATTCCTTGAAACCTAAGACCAAAGACTCAGCATAGAGTAATTCTGGCAAGGAGATCACTCAGGGTCTTTAGCTGGACAACTCTGCCTTTTAGGCCCTGAGCAAGTCTTCTGACCTGTTTAGGCCTCAGTTTCCCCTTCTCTAATAAGAAAAGGATAGCGCTACATCAAGGACATGTCTGTGAAGATGTGGTGTGATCATCAGCATTAGGAGCTTGGAGGACCATCTGGCACTTATTGAGAACTACTGTGTATGTGTTATCTATTATTATCATGTATTTATGCACGTTCCTGCTAGCTAACAATTTATTGCTCTGATAGACTTTTAAAACTAGAATAAGTCTTAGAAATCATATTAAATCCTGACATTTTACAGATGACACTTTAGCTCAGAGGGGTCAGATGGCTGACCCAAGTTCCCAAAACTGGTAAGTAAATGTTTAGACTAGAATCTTGCTTTCTTGACTCTCAGGCCAAGAGCTTTCTACTATTAAATAGTGTTGGCCTTTAACTATCAACCAAATGGCTGAGAATTATTTTCCTTGATATTTGACTTATAGAATTATATTTACAAAGTATTACTGAACCTGAATTTTTGGGTAGAGCCTAAGATAGTTACCACATTTGTTGGGAATTATAAGCTAATGATTTACCAATAGCTAAAAGATATTTGGAAGTAATTAGAACATTTACCCATAATAAAATTGTAATAAGGACTATTATTTAAGATGATTTTATTTTAACCAATTGATTAACCATGGATTCTAATATTCCATTAGTAGCCTTAGCATATATGCTTTTTGAATAAGATAGATATAGGAAAATCAATTTATCACATCATTCATTCATTTCCTTAACAACTACTCTGTATGCCCCACTGTTTTAGGTACTGGAGGTGCAGTTATGAACAATATGAAGTGTCTGCCTTATTGGAACTTACTCTTTGGTTAGTGGAAGTGGATAATAAACATATGAATGAATTCATAAATAACTGAAGGAGGTAATTTTGGGGTAGTCCTCCAACTATTTTAAAATTAAGAAATAAGGCACTTAATGATTTGCCATCATGAGAGATAAGCATGTTATCATTGAAGTTTAAAGAGAAAATCATACTTTAAATTAACTCATTGAAACAACTTAACTCATTGAAACAACTTATTTATCCAGGCCTCAGTTCTCTAGCCTTACTACCTACCAATAAATAAAAGAATGGGTTACATAAACTCGAGTGAAATTATGCAAATGGTGTTACTGAATAGAGGGATTCAATTACTATGTGGCATAAGGATTTTGTGATAGCATTGCTCTGTAACATTAAAATTATTTTACCCAAAAGGTATGCTTTGGTGTCCCAAATTAATTTAAAATTTTAACCTGTCTCTTTCTTCAACTTGATAGGCTTTCCTGGGATAATTGGTTTCTGGGATAATTTTCTTTCTTTCTTTCTTTCTTTCTTTCTTTCTTTCTTTCTTTTTTTTTTTCTTTCTCTGTTTGCCTTTATATTGGAAGTCTCCTCCCTAGAAAAGATCTAGTTCTCCAAGTTAATTTGTAAGCCATTTTAAACTCATTTACCATAGATGTAGCGCTGAGCCCAGCTAGTTATTAGGTTCAAAAGTCAGTTCATAGAAGTTTATTTCACTGTTCTTGAAGCTGAGAAGTTGCCCTGACTGCTGCTCCCATGAGTTCTGGCCCAGTTTGGTAGCAAGGTGTGAACAATTGAGGTGCATGTTACCCCTTCCCTGAGCGCCGGCCTGGATCCTGTCCATCCTGTGAGGCGGGCGGCGTCTTCTGCACACCCTTGGGGCTCCATCTCACTCTACTCTTTACAGCCTCAAAAGAAATTCTTTTTTCTAGCTCTATTCACTATTTTCTATCTTAACTGGACTAATATTGAAGTTGATCATTGAGTAAATGATCTGGGTGCCAAATAGATACACGTATATGAAGTCTGAATGGCTTCTTTCCATTTTCGTTCAAATACATACCTATTTTTAGGGGCCAAGAACTTACTTCCTTAAAGTTCCTTTCTTTGGCTCCTTAACAACACCCTCTGCTTGGTCAGAGCCGCAGCTGACTGCCCTGGAATGGTCACATTATGTTCTTGCTTCTGACTTTGGGGTGGTACAGCACAGTGGATTTGAAAATCTCTCAGATTTTACTCAAGGCCAACTTAGCCGGTTGAAAAAAAAAAAGGCTGAAAAATTATAGACACATTAATTGATTAGTTTGGGTTCACCCTTCTGTTGGCATCTGCATTATTCTCTATATTGTCCTTGTGCACTTTGTTGTCACTTTAAAGAAACATGCGCTAAGAAATCTAGTGTAAGCGAAAAGCAAATAGAAGTGGTGAGTTTGTTCCACTGTAAAGACAGTCATAGGTCTGCCGCCTGCCAAAAATAGATGAAGTTTATCGTAGGTTCAACTCCATTGCTCATATTTTTTTCATTTCCTCTTCCCAGCTGAATAAATGGGGGAACAAGGAAAAAAATTACTACCATAAAAAGTACATTTTCTCCTCCATGTTCGATTATGGAAGGACATCTATAAACATGGGCATAAGGCCCAGAGGAAAGAAGATATTTCCACAATGTTGTCTGATAGTCACTTCAGCTTCCAAATAAAAGTAGTTTGAAAATACATTTAGGACATATAAGCAGAAATATTGACATACGTTATGTGATATTTGGCGGAGTTGCTAGATAATATATGAGCCTGCCTAAAGGATCTGTGCTGGTAACTGGATAGCCTGGGAGGGCACTGGGTATCAGTCACACAGCACAGAAATCCAGGGAGCTGTGGAACTTTGATGTTCACATAGAAGAATTTATTTGGTAATTAAAGCACAGGAGTATAACTACTATAAGATATGAATAAAATTAATGACATCTGTTAGAAATAGGTGAACTATTCAGTTTCTAGTTTTGCAATTTCAAACAGGTGCCAGCGCAAGAAGGATGAGAAGGGTGCCTTTATTTGGTCAGTATCAAGAGTTGAATTCTTACCTCTAGGCTGCTCGGGGGATGGCATTTATGTCTTCATTGCAATTTTACTTTCAAAGTATACGTGACTCATGAAGAAAAGGATAGTCTATTATATATACTCGTATCTTTGCTCTTTCCATTATTCTTTATTTCTTCTTGATTCTCAAAGATTTATTATTTTTCCTTCCTATTTGAAGAATTTATCTGTGCAGTCTTTAAGACTAGATCTGCTAATGACAGATTCTTTTAGTTTTTCCCTTCATTTAAGAATGCTTTTATAGTTCAGGCATGGTAGTTCAAACTTGCTACAACTCAGGGAGGCCAAGGCAGGAGGATTGTTTGAGCTCAGGAGTTTGAGATCAGCCTGAGCAAGAACAATATCTCATTTATACTAAAAATAGAAATAGCAGGGCATAGTGGCAGGCTCCTGTAATCCCAGGTACTTGGGAGGCTGAGGCAAGAGGATTGCTCAAGAGTTTGAGGTTGCTGTGAGCTATGATGCTATAGCACTCTACCAAGAGCAACAGAGTGAGAGTCTGTCTCAAAAAAAAAAAAAAAAGGAATGCTTTCATTTTCCCTCCATTTCTTTCTTTTCTTTTCTTTTTTTCAGATCAAGCAGCATTTATTAAACACTTGTGAGCCTATGCAATCCCCTCCATTTCTGAAGGGGAGTTTAACCAGATACAGAGATTGCAATGGATGATTCCTTTCTTTTCAGCATTTGCCACTTCCACATAGCCTTCATGGTTTCAGAAGCAAAATTCACTGATACTTGAATTTATTTTCCCTTAATAGTCCATCATTTCTCCTTGGCTGCTTTCAAAACGTTTTTCTTTCTTTGTCTTTCGCTTCCTGAAATTTAATGATGTTGTGTCTTGGTGTGGATTTCTTTGGGTTTATCCTACCTGGGGTGTTGAACTTTTCGAATCTGCGTCTTTGTCTCTTTTTCCAAATTTAGAAAGTTTTGAGACATTATTTCTTGGACTAGTTTTTGCGCTGTAGTCTCTCTCTCTTCTTTTCATTTGGAATATGATGAGGTCATTGTTGAATCTTTTATTGCTGTCCCGCAGGTCCCTGAGGCTCTGTTCATTTCTCTCCGTCTGTATTCCCTCTGTTGTTCAGATTGAATGAATTCTATTGATCTGTCCTGAAGTTCACTGATTCTATGCTCTGTCATCTCCACTGTTTGATTATCCATCTAGCAAGTTTTCCTCTTTGTTATTGTATTCTTTTCATTTCTATAATTTCTGCTCAGTTCTTTTTTATAACTTCTAATTCTTTGATGAGATGATTTCATTTTATTTTAAGAGAATTTGTAATTTATGTTGAGGTGCTTTTTTATGATGGCTGCTTAAAAACCCTTGTCAGATAATTATGATGTTGGAATAATTTTGGTGTTGGCATTCGTTGGTTTTCTTTTCTCATAATTTTCTCTGTTCTTAGCATAAGTCATTTTTAATTGTTGCCTGAACATTTTGTCTTATGTTAGAAGGCTCTGAGATCCTATCTCAATCTTTTATTTTAGCAGGAACTCATCCCCATTTAGATTTACCATGCAGTTCCTGACCTACTTTATGGGTTGTGGTTCCAATGACAGCTTAATTTTCAAAGCCTTTGCCTTGTTATTTTGGTCTGTTGGATTTATCTGATGCTGCTTGAGCTCACACTGGTCTCCTGCAGAAGGAATTTCTCTAGACCGGGTCACTGGGTGTCTCTAGGTGAGAGAACGTAGTACCAGGCCTTCTCTCGTGAGAACTTGTGGTGGGACCTGTGGGTGCCCATAGCTGCCCCAGAACGTGTGGGCAGAGGAGGGGAGGATTAAGGCCAAAGAGACCTTACAGGGCCTGCTGCCTGCTCTTGCTGTTTTTTTCCTCCTGATTTCAGCTACCATTCTACGGCCCCAGCACAGAAGGGAGTTTCGGGCCTGTGGAACTTTCTGAGATGGACAGAGTATTTCCCAGGTCCTTTGTGATGGTGGAATGTCCTTCCAGGCACTTTATGAAGGGCTGCCACAAGCTCCGGACAGCAAAGAGGCTCTAAGGCAAGGCTGCTTGCGTAGCCTCTCAACAGGTGCTGTGCGGCGGCCTTGGCCTCTCTCTGCGGGGACAAGAGTGCTCCCCCTCCTCCATCCCCCTTGGTGAGCCTTCCTGACTCCACTTGTGTTTTCTAGGGACTCTGGCTCAGTCAAGGCAGTTGTAGCCCTACCTGGGCTGCCTTTTGGTGGTAGGCTGGAGGAAAATGCTGGGCCTGGGTCCCCATGGGCTTTTGGGTGTTGCTATGTTGCTCCTCCAGTCCCTGGGTCCCGGTCCTGCTCTTACCAACCATCAGCCCCCTCCTTTAGCTGCCTCTTGCTGTTTTCAGGGTGAGAAGTGGGTACAAACTGGCCTACGTCATCTTGTCTAGATTGGAAGTCTAAGGCTGTTTTAAACCAAGGGAAGCCACTTTAATGAAGGAAGGTGTAGAGGAAAGTGAAAAGGACTCCACAACAGGCAGGAGATGGAAGACAGGAGGAGCCTTCTTTCTTTGGAAGCCATGGGAAGCTGAGCAACTACTCTCGACAGCGTGCTTATCTGTGAGTGAGTATATTTTCCATTTCTCTATTGCTAAATTTCAGCTATGTGTATGTCTCCATTAATTCTCGATACATGAATATACGTAATGATAACCACACTTACTTCGTTTATTTTTGAAGGCCTTCGAGAATTAAACCCTTAAAGAAAAGGAATCTGTTGTGTAAAATTTGGATTATTTAGCAGTGCATGAATGGATGATGGAATAATAAAAGGGCTAATGGTAATTACTTAATAGAGCTTACAAAATTTTATATATGCATATGAAGAGAGCTATTCACATATAATTTTATTTCTGTCCCCATGTGGCATTATGAGAGCTTTGATTTAAATTGTATGTAAAATAAATTATTTTATTATGATAGCTAAACAAGGGTGGTACAAGTTATGTGTGTGGCTGTAGAATTTGCTAGTTCAGAGTTCTTGAAAGTAAATGTCTTTATTCTTTGGGAAGAAAATATTAGAACTTCTAATTCTACTTATTTTATTTCAAAATATACATTTTTTGTGCGTATTTTAAGTGCCTTAATATAATAACAACACATTTATAAAATGTTAAAATTATATAATTTTATAGCTGGTAGGGTGCTATAAAATACAAATAGTTTAGAGATTAGTGCTTTAGGCAACAGAAGATTTTTAAATTTGCCTATCATAAACTAGGTACTTAATTCGGGGGATTTTATCCTAAAATAGTTTATAAAATCTTTGATTTCAACAAAGGAGAGATAGAGTGTTCAGAATATTTATATTGGGATGAGTTTGAAGAACACACATCAATCTTAGAACCTTAGAGAAAGAAACATTTTTGAAGTGGAGCAGAGGGGAAGACATCGGGCTGTACAGGACGAAACCTGATCTGGTATGCAAGAGAGCACACGCTGGCATGGCTTTGTGGAGGATAATTGGCAATTGCTGCCCTTAGTGGGCTCTAACCTGCCTTTTAAAATCGCTCGCCTTGGCCAGGCACTTTGACCCTTCTGTCTTTCTCACTCCCTCTATGCTGTCAAGGTCTGTCAGTGTTCCTGTATGTGTCATAACCGTGGCTACTTGTCTCTTGGTAGGCCCGCTTTGATTTTCTTTTAGAGCATCAAAATGATATTTCAGCATACTTCTGGACCTATCTTTCTTCCTCTACTAGTCCCATATTCCTAGAACCCCTCAAACTAGATTAATATTTCTGTTGCAATTCTGGACATATTGCTCTTTCACACCAAAACTTACTGGTTTCCTATTGCTTAGTAAGATAAGTACAAACTGTACAGATTCGCACTAAAGATCTTCCATAATAAATAAACAATCCTTACCAGGTTTTTCCCAGTAATTACCCTATAATAATGTGTGTAGTACATAATAATGAGAATTATTAAATGTCTGTTGTCAATGAACACGTCTTATGTTTTGGCCAAACTTGATTATTTACTGATATCTTATAATGCTCTATGTATTATCATCTTGGTTTCTTTTCCTGAGGATGGAATAAATACCTACAGTATGAAATGATTCTAAATTAATAGGCAGATGTGCTGTATTCCTATTTTTGCCTATCAGTTATCCCATCAAGCCTTCAAAACTCCATCACAAAGTCATTGCAATTGCGCCAGCCCAGACAAACTTTCTGTTTTCATATCCAGATATCTGTGAGCTGATCTCTGAGTTACGGAGTACTTTGTTTACATCATGTGTTATGCTGACTTTTCCTGACTGTGTAGCAGAGTCATTGACATGTTGATGTAATCCTGATTTTTCTTTACACCTTGGGAGCAAACTCCTGGAAGAGAGAGTTTTCTTACTTCTCTCTGGGTCCTTCTACTACCCATTCCATGTAATTGACTACTTTATTAGATCAATACATTTCAACTGCTGTTATTCTTGCTATGGTGGGGGCATTTCTTCACGTGTAATCTTACATGGAAATCCATAGAACAACACAAAAATAGACTACTTCTGGTTGGAAGGGGAGGGATTATTATATTTTCCCAAATATTCTCTTTACCACAATGTTTTCTGACTGTACCTATAACTCTACTCAACCTTGTCCAAAAACTCTTTTATTCAGTTTATATGTCATAGCCAAGCAGGAAGAGGCCTTTTACTGTCATGTTCTTGGTTGTTTACCAGAACTCTTCAATTTGTGCTTGGAAGAAAAGCTTAAGAAGAGAGAAGTACCTGAAGTTGCATGAGGGCTAGTCATTAACTTATATTTCATATAATTGCATTGCTCATTTATTGCCAAATTTCATCCCTAATAAATAACATGCTGTCTGTTGGGAATATCTAGAAATTGGGGAGAAAGATATTAAGTGGGTTACGTAATAGGATTAGGTATTTTAAGCAATAAATGACTCAGAAATAAAGTATATGCAGGTTTTCCCCACACTCTCTTCCCTTTTATGAGAAGAAGGCTGAAATATGAGCAAGCTGACATTTTGCATGCATTCCAGAGGAATGGTAGATTGGTTTGGAGGTGGAATATTGTATAGTGTTCTGAAAGCTTTGGGTCATCACAGCTAGAGTCAGGGGCAGGACTTAGCTAAAAATAACCCTGGCTAAGAGGAAAGACATTGTGAAAAGTTTCTTTGAAAAGAGGTAGAAAGTTGCCTTGAATTCAGATCTGAAGACGTGCCAAGTTCTGCTCATCTCTAGAGCTATAACAACTCAATTAGAAAAGGCAAAGAATGCCAGTAATGCAAATAAAAACTTCATAAAGGGAAGAGGGAAGAGAAAAAGGAAATAAAAGGGGGAAAATGAGATAACATTTGCTTTTAGAGCAATAGTCCCCAACGTTTTTGGTACCAGGGACCAGTTTCATGGAAGACAATTTTTCCATGGGGCAGAGGAGATCTGACCGGAGGTGGAGCTCAGGTGGGGATACGAGCAATGGGGTGCAGCTGTAAACCCAGATGAAGCTTCACTGGTTGTTAGTTCACCTCTTGCTGTATAGCCCAGTTACTAATAGGCCATGGACAGAGAGCCCGGAGGTTGAGAACTGCACTTTTAGGGTATAAAAATTCAGATAGATTTAGGTCTTCGCTAAGTACAATATTCTAAGAACGTCTTATCCGCTAAGACTCAAGTCTTTTATTCATTTTCCTTCTTGTCTTTTCTGTCTTTTCTTTCTCCCTTCCTCTTTATTCAACCCCACACGCCACCTTTTTATTTCAGGTCTATCAGTATGTTGAGTGGGATAGTTTGTATGGGATGGATCTTATGTCTCTTGTCTAAAAATCTCTGCTAATGTCTCAAAACTGCCCTGAAAAAACAACATGGGACAAAGATTGCTTTCTAATGAGAGCTAGTAAGGAAATACCAGCTACTCTCATGCAGTGACCTCTCTGTAGTCTCACGGGAGACCAGGTATTTGAGAAGGGAGCAGTAGTTTAGCAGAGATGTTTGCGAGGTTGACTTTCTAAGACAAGTATTGGCAGAGAGAATTACTCACTGAGTTTAAAATAAGGAAAGAATGACATCATGTTCCTCAGGCGAATGTCTGCTCATGAATCCAGCTTTTTTTTTTTTTTTTTTTTTTCTCAAGCTGTCACCCTGGACAGAGTGCCATGGCATCACAGCCCACAGCAACCTCCAGTTCCTGGGCTCAAGGGAGTCTCCCGCCTCTGCCTCCCAAGTAGGTGGGACCACAGGCGCCCACCACAATGACTGGCCATTTTTTTTTTTGGTTGCAGCCGTCATTGTTGCTTGGCGGGCCCGGGCTGGATTCGAACCTGCCAGCTCAGGGATACGTGGCTGGCACCTTAGCCCATTGAGCCACAGGCGCTGAGCCGAATCCAGCTTTCTAAGCTACTCTGTGGCCATGTGAACAGGAGAAGAAGAGAATTGGGAGAGACCCCAGGAAGAGGTCAGCGTGATCTAGTGTTATTGCCGCTCCATTGTTGGAGAGGTTATGACACATGAGTTTCCTGTGGGTGTGTTGGCAGACGGCTAACCGTGGGTCAGTTTTCTTCAACAGTGTGGCTGCAGGGTGAGAGGGGAAGAACAGTGGAGGCTCTGGAGAGTCCTTGATACCCTAGAGCTGTCGGGTGGATAGGAAAATCAAGCTGGAGCATTTCCCTTGGGAAAGGAACTGTATAGTGAGATGTCCCCACGGGGGGTGGGGTGGGTCCTGGAAAATTACAAGTGAGCCTCACAATAGCAACACCCACTACTGAGAAGAAATTCAAGTTTAGTCCTGCACCACATAAGTCAGCAATATCCGAACTCTGCCATCTCTCTGAATCCCCTATCTCCTTCTAGCACACCCAGAGGAATAAAGATGCAGAAGGTGGGGGGGAGAAGAACCACAGAAGGAACTGACTGCACCTGCTTTCTCCATTAGGCCCCTGAGCCAACACAGGGAAGAGGGAAGCATTAAGTAATTTGAATATGAGATAGTGTTGAAAATTGACTGAACCCAACTGGTTACACCCAGGGTGACTAGAACACAGGACATGTGTCCAGGATGATGCTAAGGAGATGGGCATTCAGTAGAGTGAGGTAGGAGACAGCTATTGGCGGAAGATAAAATCATTTCCTCTTGAATCCTAACTCATCTTAGACTGTTCAGTAAACACCCTGCTATGGGAGCATTGTGTTGCACAGTCCTTTTGTTGTCTGTCCTAATACTGTGAAAGGCTGCCCAAGGTGGCTTTCATTAAGACAAACCCTGAGAATGCAATCTCCTTTACTTCACGACTAGCTTGGTTACTATTCTAAGTCTTTGATCCTAATAACTTGACCCACAATGACCTGCTGTGATTTTAAAGTAAGCTGTTAATTGTCTTATTGGCAAGCCAGTTTCTGTCATTTGTGACAAATTTTGATAGGAAATTCCCAAGGGGAGTGATAGATTGTCTTTTGATTTTCTAGTAAATAAAAGACTTTTAAAAAGTAGACAAATCGGTATTTTAGGTTTTGCCATCTCTAATGAGTTAAGTTTTTATTTTTAAGAGGAGACCCGTTACACCCAAGCATGCATTAAAAAGCAAAAAAATCTAAAAGAAGCTTGCTGTGGACGGATCATTGAGAACCATCTCAGCAGCATAGGGAGTGGGCCTGGGCTTAGCAGTTGCTGTCGTAGATGATCCGGCACTTCAGCAGCTTGAGATAGTTGTCAATCTTATGTGAATCCCTGCGTAGGCAGTGGAGAAGGTTATAAAAGGCAAAAAGGCGAGAGTCTTCATCAGCCATCTGCAAGGCTGGAAGTCCTGACCAGACAGAATAGACCTCATTTTCTCTGATTCCGGGATGAACCTAATTAGCAAAAAGATAGGGACTTAGTATTTATATTGTTAATATTTGTATATCCTCATTCTTCCTGATTGTTGAATCAAGATCTGGGAAAGAGATAAGGATGTAAAATGGTAAGCCAAAAGCAAAACAATTTTTGTGAATTGGGGCCAGTGCACCAGAAATCCATGAATCTAAAAAAACAGAAGCAGAATGCACGTGTACGTTTTCTGCACGTATGCCATCACAGATGATGACGTCTGTGTCTGTGGGAGTGGACAGACGGAGAACCAGGAAGCTGCAATGTGAATATAGACAGATGTGGATTTGACCAAGGGGCATCAGAGAAGCTAGCTTTGGTTCTCTCTGTTGAGGAACCACTTCACGTCCTGAATCTTGTCCCCGTGTGTCACTCGTACTTCATTTTCCCTGATAGTTCACCATTTATCATCTTCCTGCTTGGAGCTGAATTTACTTCCCATGTATTGTATGTACCAGAGACCTTAGAAATGAGAATTCTAAGAACCTTAGAGGCCTAGAGGTGACTGTGCCTGAGAGCATCTGTTGAAGTAGTCAGGAGACTTTCAGTCCACCAAGGACAGGAACCCTCCCAAATTTCTATGAGGAAATTTCTTTTGAGGTCCCTAGGGTAGGAGGTGCTGAAAAAAGCACCTATAAGAAAGGGATGCAGGTGGCAGCCCCTCAGTGGGAAGGCTTTGTGTCAGGGGTGGGGGCATATCTGTGATAACCAGAAAAGGCCAAACAGCATGAGAGAAGGGTGCCGTGTATTTTCCCACTCAGTCCCGAGGACTTGGAGACTGAGTTACCATCTTGGCAACTTGCAGGGATGGAAGCTCCTAGGTACAAATCTGGGATAACTGTAGACACTGTTCTGCTGGCTGAACTTTTTCCTACAGAGTGCGGATATTTTTTAAATCTGAGATTCCCTATTGGAATTTAAGGAGTGTGTGTATGTGAGTGTGTGTGTGTGTATGAGATATATATATATATGGAGAGAGAGAGAGAGAGAGAGAGAGAGGAAAATGCATGCACATGTGTATTTGTTTTCTTACTTTAGGTTTTGATATTTTATTTTTGGTGTTAGAGCCTTAAAGACAAAATTTACTGTGCAAGGGACAATGATATGAGCAATAATACATAAAAGATAGGGGGAAAACAGAAAATGAAGGATTATAGAACAAACTAGCAATCTCAGATAGCAGGATTATAGTAATGAAGAAAATAACTTGAAAATCAAGGTTTTTATTTCATATGTTTCAATGTTAAAATGTGCTTTGCGTTTGTGTTAGGTACGTTCTTCTACCATGAAAATGATAAAAAATGACACATGATAACACGTACTTAGTGCACGAAAAGAGACATATAAAATTGCTTCTGTTATTATTCCTATAATCATGGATTTTTCTTTAGATGAAACATTATTTCTGAGAACTTCAGAAAGCTATTTAGATGTTATCTCCCTAATGTTGACATTATCCACATCTGAATGGAGACATACATTATAAAATACTAGTGCAATCTAAATATGACCAATTATTGGGGGAGATTAAATGCAGTGACAGGAGTTCTGATTTTGGAGCCCCAAGCAAAACAAAATTTAGTATGAAACAATTTTCCATAAATTACAAAAAATAGAACATTCTAGAAAAGATATACCTCCTTTATTTGTAACCCTCTGAAATCTAGTGCTTGCAGACCCCCGCCCCCCCCGCTGGAATCAATGCAATCTGTGTGCATTGATGCTACAGCCTCATCTTTTCAATCTCCTTTCCTCCGTGACAAGTTCATGTAATAGATCAGGGTGTGAGGAGTGGGGTATGGATGGATCTGATATTGATTTTATCCTTTCTCCCTTCCCACTCTCATCCTATAGGAAGGAGAGAAAAGGGAAAGAATCTGACCAGACTTTCAAAAGCGGGTGTCCTGGGATACTTAGGAGAAACATTTTTCTTACAGACTCTATTCTTTGGTTTTCTTCCTGTGGAATATTTAACTACCTGTCCCCATGAAGGGGCAAGTCTTTGGTGGATTTGTGTACAGTGTGGGGAAAGCCGCAGCTGTCAAATATCACAGTAAAATTCCACGATTCATTGAGCCCAGCATCTATCACTATGAATGACTAGGCTCTTTCTTTGTTCAACAGCAGCTTGGGGTATAGAATGTCTGAATTTCCTTCTTGCAACATGAGCTATTTCCCCCCACAGAGGTCCCCTGTTTCATTAATGAGAAGAACGAAGAAGCCCCGAGAGGCTGCTCACCTGGCCCACTATCTTCTCCATGCCCTCCAGGAGGCGTTTGTTTTGTTCCTCGATCTCTATAGCTCTGGAGAGGATAGCATCCGGGGCTTCTCGCATGCCACGCACTTCCGTGACTAGATGATACAGAGGGTCGTTCCAGGAGCGCAGCACTCTGAGGACCAGGTTCAGAAGGTCCTCGTGCTAAGAAAGCACATAGCACAAGTGCATTCGCATAAGCCAAACACAACAGGGTTAGTTACATGCGGTTTTTGCTCGGAAAACCTGGGTTAAAATACTTCTTTATTATTCCTTTGTGGATTTAAAATTTTTTGTCGGTGAAAGAAGTTGTAGAAATGCAAAATTTAAGCTGGGGATCTACATTTAGCTAAAATAAAAACACCTGGCTTAGTGCAATAACTAACTTTTCTAGTGAGAATTCTAATTGATATCATGAAGAATTTTGTTTTCCCTTTGAAATTTTGTCCTCTGTCCACACAGTGAGATCTTTTTTATTGGATTACTTTGCTCATCCCTGGAGAGAAACTAAAGTTTTGCAGGAACTCAATAGGTGTCTGCAGTACCTGACTCAGGCAAGATAGATTCCACTAGTGTCAATGGCAAGGGGCCCAAATAATTTTTACCCAAGAGTTTATGCATATTAATGAATTCAATCGCTCATTCATATAGTCATTTGTGATTTGCATTTAACATGGGACTCCCAAACATGCTTTCCCCAACCTATGCGATCCTTTGCCCCATCTGCAAGCAGAACAGTCTATTCTATTGGCACATCCAGGTGAATACAATGGAACAATGTTATATTTATTTAATAACAGCATCAGTGGCATTCACAGTGGAGTTTTAGCCGCCTCGTTTATGCTTACTCCCAGGATTGTACGTGAGACTCCAAGTAGCTGATTACCTCTGATTTGCCATGTGGCTTGCCATGTGGGTGTCTGTGAACCAGTCCAGTGGTGATGAAAATGAGGAGTAGCAGAGAAATGAATGGATTCTGCAATGGAAACATGTACTAGGATATGAAGAAAAGCTATAGAGAGGTGCAGGCTGTGCAGTGAGTGTCAGTGTAGTTTTGCTGGGAGCCTTGTAGAAAAACGATTTAGAGTGAAGGCTTTGAATTGGACGGAGCCCTGACTAGCAACGTGACTGCTGCGCATTTCATAACTTCTCTGAGTCTCAGTTTCTTTATCTCAGGGAGCATCATAATGGTATCTTGTGTTATAGGATTTTTGTGAGGATTAAGGATGGTAATGCACATAAAGTGCTTTATGCAGTTTGTGATACTCTGGCAATGTAGTACAGATCAAGTATCCCTAATCGGAAAATCCCAAGTCCAAAATGAGCATTTCTTTTGAATGTCATGTCAGTGCTCAGAAATTTCAAATTTGGGCCATTTTGGATTTCACATTAGGAATACTCAATCTGTAGCTCTCAATAAATGTTATTTCCTCTTCCTCCTCATCTTTCTTCTCTTATTATTATCATAATTATAATAACTATTATGATAAGCATAGCAAACAGAATGCTGGTGCCGTTAATAACACTGTAAACAAAAGTCACTTTGTATCTGTGGGGAGCATATATGTAGAAAAGGTTTATGTTAAATTAGGTTAAGACTGGGGTTATGGCAGCAGAGAATCAGAAGGGAGAGATTATAATAATAAAAGATTGGAGCTGGGATACATGATTGAGGTTTGATACATAGACTTCGTTGTCATCAGAACCGAGGCATTGGCGGCAGTCGTGAAAAGCAAAATATCATATTTTACAGGGCCAATTTTAAGGGCCTAACTTTTGCTTAAGAAGTAGGCGATGGGTGCTTCAGTTGTGCAATGGGTTAGCGTGTGGTACTGACATGGCAGCATGGACAAAGAAGTAGGCGATGGCAGAGAAATCAGTGAATGAAGAAGTAGGTACCAGAGAAGTGGAAGGAGACCCACGGGGGAGCCTGGAAAGTCCAGGGCAGATGGCACAAATAGTGCAGGGTCAGTAACACAAAAGGTTACTGGGGTAGCAGTCACTAGTCACATAGAATAAAGAAAACTGCATTTGCTTTTCTTACATACACGTGATGTGTGTTTATCCAAGGAAGTCCCATTCAGTTCAAACTTTCATACAGTGTAATATATACAATCCCAGGTACAAGACATTGGTTAAAATAATTCATCTGCACAGGCAGTTGATGGATTTGCTAGTTAGTGTGTGACTACAATCTTTATTTAGCATTTGTTTGTAATGTAATTTTTCTTTGCTTATTCTTCTTTCCTTTTTCTCTGCTTTTGCAATCACCATTAGCTATTACAACACCACTGACAACCAACAGCATGATAATAACAGTATAGTGCCTCAATTGTTTTGGTGAAAAACCTGGATAAAAGACTCACATGGATCTGTTGGGCTTGCTCTTTGTCTTCAGGGGTAGAGAGGGAAGAAGTGTGGCAGCTGTTGATGGCCTTGGTAATGAACCCCCGGCCCTGAGCATACCGTTTATCCTGGAAATGATGAAGCAAATTCAATTAGTTGGGGTTGTTTGTGCAATGAATAAAGGAATCCATTGCCAGAATCTTAATACACTTGGTAGATATGTATTTTTTAAAATTAGAGGTAAAAAAATGGAAATTAAGAAAATAACCCCTTTGCCTACTTTCTTTTCTATTATTTCTATAAACTCACTTTTTTAAAAATTTAACTTTTCTAAATCTCAACCTTTTCCTTTCTTTATGATTCCCTTGTTTACTTTCATTCTTCACACAAGTTAATATTTGGAAAGCAAACACTAAAAATAGCCAAAACATGAAACATGAAATGTTTTGTTAAGTATCATCTTTCTCCAGTATTTGAGCCAAATGCCACAGTGCATATGTAGTTAATCTCTTGTTTACTGTTGGTTCAAACTGACATGCTTCTATTAATAGGCATTATAACTTTTCTTTGCATAATCTCTGAGTCTACCCACCTCTACCTTACCGAGTTCATTACAGATAGGGAATACAATTTTTTTGACAGTGAAAAAAATAAGTCAGAAACACAGGGCACAAAACTGGAGGAAACAAGAAGCAATAAACTGAGGAGAATATCAGACAAAAGATTAGGTAACACATTGACAGAAAAAAACTAATCTTCAGTAAAAGTTAGAGAAGTTTAAAAGAATTACTAGGAAGATATGGAAGATGAAAGAGGGCCAGTCAAAAATGGAGGATGGGGCGGCGCCTGTGGCTCAGTGAGTAGGGCGCTGGCCCCATATACCGAGGGTGGCAGGATCAAACCGGGCCCCAGCCAAACTGCAACAAAAAAATAGCCGGGCATTGTGGGTGGCTGCCTGTAGTCCCAGTTACT